>JAGDQP010012375.1:17038-50518 GCA_022664845.1 Lepisma saccharinum
CAATTCAATAGCCCCAGCCATTTAGGCTCTATTGTATACAACAATGCATTTAGCGGCCATTTTGGATCCAAGATAGCGACTTTTCGAAAATTTCGGATTTTCCCCTTAACCTACTTACGATCCTACACCTTCATACCAAATTTGGTGTTTGTAACTTCAGTTGTTTGGCCTGTGAATTTATATGGATGAGAGTGTAGTATGTAGATTGATGGATTCGACGAAAAATCTTTTGGAATAAATGTCGACTGGAAGAAATGTCTTGTGGGCGAAAAATCCGTTGGACCAAAAGTCGATTGGACGAAATTTCTTGTGGGCGAAAAATCTGTTGGACCAAAAGTCGAATGGACGAAATGTCTTGTGGACTAAAATTCTATTGGACGAAATGTCTTGTGGACGAAAATAATGTTGGACGAAATGTCAATGGACGAAATGTCTAAGGACTAAATATCAATGGACTAAATGTCGAATGGACAAAACGTCTTTGGACGAAACGTCACCCGGCCCCATTACATATACTGTATGTACACAGTTAGTTATATAGAATGATTGACATAAAATGCACTTTTTAAAATACATTAAGCTCTGTTAACATATGAAGATTAATTTTGTAAACAAAATTCTAGTACGGTTGAAGAACCAGGGATATTATCTACTGTCGACTGTCAAACTATTTTCGATCCGGTTCCATCTTGCTTCGTCATTCTCGAATTTTATTGAATCACTGAGCCTCATACAAATGGAAGAAAAGAAATGTCTTAATTAATGTTCTATAACAGTTAAGTACTTATGACATATTCCTTAATTGTCACACTATGTGTAACTGAATTTCAAATAATGCCCGTATGTATTTATTGGTAAGTATCGTAAGTGAACGATTGTGTGATCGATAATTAATTTTCCTCACCAACAAAACAGTACATGTTTTCATTTGGTTACATCCAAGCAATTTCCCTACACAATTGCCTCAAACCATGTTTATGTGGAATCTTTGATATGTGTTTAATAATTGAGTATGTTTAAAAATGTCAGAGTAAGGCAATCAATGTACTTCCAATATTCTGGAAGTAGTAATAATTTGAAAGCTCTGGGACAGCTGGAAAGTGGAAGAGTTCCACGCTATCGGAGTAGCAATATTGGACCCCCAATTACTTCATCTACACATAACGCTTAGAATGATTAGCAGAATATTATTCAAAACCTTCAAAAGGGTTGTCGTTTGTCATTCAAAATTATGACCTTTTATAAAAGTTGAAAATACTGTTGAAGTTTGCCATTCCCTCTGACGTTCCTCTTTTTAAATATTTACTTTTAGTTATGGAATAGTTTGATTAGTACATTTCCTTCTGCTTTATTTAATTATTTTAGTATAATCTTACCTCATAGTGGTTGAATTGTAAATGTCCTTATTGAAATGTGGACATCCATCTTTTAACCTGCAGGTTTCTATGATTCTACGCTATATATAGGATATTTTTATTTTTGTCTTTTCAGTGTTAACATTAAACAGTAAGCATCCTGTCAACGTATACATCCCGCACATCAAAATATTTTGTCGGATCCGTCTGAAGGTCTCCACTCTCATTCTTAGTTATCACTAACAATGGTTACTAATCTTTGATTAAAGAATTAAGCTGCTTTTATGGATCTCTAGATTTATTTGTCTTAACTTCTTCTATATCAGGATTTTGTTGGCGTCAGATACTTCGCTTTTAACCCCTTTCGTAGTGTTACGTTTCGCTGTACTCTAGTGGTTTGCGTTTGCTTGGTTTCTACTTCATTGTCAATTTTCTGTTTGGCAAGATGTTGTAGTTTTCCATCAAAGAAGAGGTTATGATTTCTACTACATTCAATAATCTGGTCATATATTTTCCTCCATTTTAGTACCTCTTTTATATCTTCTTGATCGTCTGTCCATCTGACAATCTTACTATAGCGCATACTAGAGCCTCAGAGGAAATAAGTATAGTGAAATTGATTTGAGTGCAACGATCTAGATTTATATAGCATTTTGAAGGTCGTGTCGTCACAAGTGGCATGATCTTTTCCCTTCAGCTTCTTCCCTAATTATCACATTCCAGCACTTCAAAATGTGTCAAAGAGGATATAATTTCAAACTAAAATTCAGAGGATAAGATCTATAATACACTTTTGATGTGGTATCACTACAACTGGAATGCCCTTCCGACTTTGTTAATGTCCTCGAAAAATTACAGGATTAATCAATATGGGCTAGAAATTATCGAAGCTAATTCACTTCCAATATTATAAAAAATAATAACTCTCTTGAAGGCATGCAGTGCGAAATTATCTTCAGAATTCACATTGACAACATTCATAAATCAGATAATCCTTGATAGTTAGTTAGATCATATACATTCAGCAATGTATGTTATCGTCTCTTGGAATGTATATATATATATATATATATATATATATATATATAGAGAGAGAGAGAGAGAGAGAGAGAGAGAGGTTGACCTTTAAATTTTAAATCAGCGGCGTTGTTTCTACTGAATTAACTTGTCCTATGTTAATTTCAAATTTTCATTTACCTTATGTACTAATATATCATACCCAGTTTACATGTTTAATCGCGATACATTTCTAACAATATAAATCGCCGTGACTCAGGCGATAGCTCGTCTGACTACGGAAGGATGGTTCTAGTTCAAATCCCAAACATGAAACTTAAAACGTATCTCGCAGTGTTTCTATCATTCGTGCTATGAGGTGTATTCAACCTTCTATGAAATTGAGTACCAGAGTTTCATTGGTACTGCTTGGCACATTGGGAAGGTAAAGGCGGTCGAGCGTGGTACTGACCACCCAAACTCAATTAGTATCTTAAGTAGAGAATATGTGGAACGCAACCTCCACGCCCCCATGCCCCGTTCACGTGCGTGCATATCCAACAGCAGATGTCTTTACTATTTTTTTACCTTTGTTAACGAATAACAATAACAAACTTCGAAAGTGATATATATGGATCAAGTCAGGAAACCGTTAATGTGTATCAATTTTGAAATGTTTGTAATTTTGGAGCAGAGTCCATGAAATTGAGAGCGGCATCATAAAATAATCATGTGAAGTCATGTAATAAAGTGTAGTTGAGCAAATATGTTTGTTATGTCTGGGAATGTGTATTTTGCTTCTTCGTTTGTGATAACGACGATATCTAAAGGACAGTTTTACTAATTTTTATGCACCGTACGTCTATATTGGTATTTATCCTAAGAAGCACGGTAAAGTCTTGCTATATTCACAGTTTTTCTATTTCAAGAACTAATGAACATTTTTATAGCTGCTATCTGCTCCATATTACAATGTATCTCACGTAATTTAAGAAAGTTAAATAATGAAAATTTGTCCTGAAAAATGTGGCAAAAAATCCAACACTGGCATTTTCAACACTCACCCACAAGTAAATGCATAAAGGCAACAACTGCTGAGGGTAAGTTGGATTATGTACCTTACAGATCACGATTAACCAACGATTAACAATGAGATGTCAGGGAACATATGCGCTTCATTGTACAAAGTGTTATCATGCTTCCATATAAGCATTTTAATATATCGTTTTCCCAGCTGTATTTAGAAAATTTGTATTTCTAGATTTCTACGTTGCACGTATTAAATTGCTACAAAATAAATTTTCCAATTCATCTCCTATAATGTTGCAAGTGAGAGAAATATTCACATTCAGAAAGTGAATAAGTCAAGGAAATGGATATTTCATATAATTATTTGCTGTGGAAATGGGAACCATTTGAAACAAATATTTGACGACAAGAACATTGAAAAATTTAATTCGTTAATAATATAATATCATTCTTGCTTCAAGTGCAGGTCTCGAAATCATTGTGCTAGAATTAAGTAAAAGTGGCTAGTAAACAGGTTTAAACGCCAACTTCAAAGAAACAGTATAATAAAGAAACAACATACTGAAAGGAATGAATCAAAGCTTCAAGGGAAAAAGATTGAAACAGTTCATATGTATGTAGATCTAGATATTGGGAAGCTGAAAGCAATTAATGAAAAGAAGGTAAATTGAACACATGCATAATGTGTTGAGCTGGTTTGGAATAATACCATTTGGGAGATTTATTATAGATTGACATGTACATAGCTGCTTAATGCGAGTGCTAGTTAATGCGATCATAGGTTCATACAAGCATAGCTAGTTATATTTAATATTTGTCACTTGGAAATTTTACTTCTTTCAATAGCATTATCTTCCATTTTAAATGAAAAGGTAAATTTAAAATAAATACAATCACTCAGGCATATTAGACCCAAAATGATCCTTCCATATAAAACGTTTTACAATGAACTTCCACAACGAGAACACATCGATTTCTACGAAATTGTGTAGATAGAAACTATAGATAAAAAAACAAACAAATAGTCGTTCTTTCTAATCTAAAAACGGTTTTAAGGGGGCGAACTTCCTCTGAAACATATTTCAGACGGAAGCTGAAAGTGGCACGAATGTACGAAAGATTTCGATGAAACTTCAGACATACTTAGTAGACGTTACCTAAGATATTTTTTTCTTTGCTGCGGAAAAATATTTCAAGGGGAAGATACATTTCCAAATATGTTGTCACAAGAACGCCATTTTGCGTGCATCCAACCTAGAACATAAACCCGTGCATGCACAATTGCTACGAAACTTCACAAATACCTATTTGCTAGAAAATTAAGAATTTGTTCTGCATAGAATGGCTTGACTGGGCAGATCCTCTCCAAACATGATACGTTAAAGTATAGATATTCCCGTATCTTTATCTAAGTTTGGAGCTATCATGTTTTTCATGAAACGACACTTGTCATCAGATTATAGGATTTGAGGATGCAAAGTATATCTTAAGAATCACTTTGCAATATCTAAAGAAGAGATAATATGATAAATATGGAATACGGAGAAGTGAACTATAAGTAACCTTATTTCATTTCTTTAATATGTTTTTGCTTTCCTAAAATGTATATAATTATCTTATGTTTTAAATGAGCTCTTACATTGTGTGTTTCTCTGCTTTATATTTGTGGTTACATAATACTCGCCCACGTTTTTCAGTAATATTAAGCCAAATTTAAAATATATTTCGGGAGGGCGCCTATTCAAACTGTTTATCAGCAGAAAATAAAAAAGTATTATTCGCTGTTTTTTTTTTTCTGTAGTATGTGTGCGTGAAATTTCATCCCAATCTTTCGTGTCTTTATCTCAATTTCTACTGTCTTCTGAAATATATGTCAGGGAAAATTCGCCCCTTCAAACAATTTGCAGAAGATAAAAATAACTTATTCCTTTATTTTAAATGTAGTTCTTATCTCCCACGATTCATGGAAACAGTTGTGATTTTTTTTATATTTATTGTTACAGAAACTAAAGATAAGTATAATAATATTTTCCTTCGTGTCCATCAACATCTGGAAGAAGAAAAACGTGTTAATCATATTATTTGAATTTTTACCAAATATTTAAGTTTGAAAAATATATACTAAAAAATAGATATAATTTCCAAATATTGTATCTACCGTTTTAGGTTTCCTTTGACTTTATCTTCTGTATCATGGTCAAATATTTCATAATTGCAGCCCAAATGAAACCTAAGTGTATCTTAATATTTGAAAATAAATAAAATCGTTATGTCTACAATCCTTATATCTTGGGCTTAAATACAAACTTGCAAATAGAGCCAGACCATTCTTACTTATTACTTCAATCTTAAGAAGAGAATTAGTTTCTTAATGTTTCCTGACACAGTTGTGCCAATGCTTTTTACAATTTTGCTACTGTTCCTCGCTATGAGGTAATATATGACAGAATAACCAATAAGCGAGATAGAATATAAACGAACCTTCATAGCATTTAAAGTATTGGTTCCTCATCTTACTTTTGGCACTCGTATTTAAGTACTATTGAAATGTATATTCTAATGAAGATAGTAATTGATGTCCGTAACATGAAAGACCGGAAGTAAACCAAAATGTTTTTATGATCCCTAATTACTCTCACCTTGACTTTAGCAATGCATTATTTGAATTCTATTTATCACTCTCATTAATCTTATCGATTATAAGTAAATTATTCAAGAAAGTATGTAGGTAATTTACTGAATAAATTATAAAAATAATATACACGTATAATCTGAGAACTGTCAGCAAGATGACTCGAAATAATGCGGAGTTTTAATTCTTAGCTGCTAGCATATCGTGAAATGTAAATTATATAATGAAGAATATTTCTCATATAAGTTTTAAAGTATTTCCTCATTTTGTTTGTAATATACAAACCTTATTATTACACTCAGTGACATTTCAAACTAAATTTATATTTTCTAATATGTTGTTTATCTATACAAAGTGATAGCATAACATTTCGCTAGATTCAATTAACACCGAAAAATAATGTTCCTTACTTACTTCTGTTTTTTTTTTTTAATCTTTTCAAAGGCAACCGTGTTTGTGAATATGCTGAATTTAAATGTTCTTCTGGTCAGTGCGTTCTCAAAGACTTTGTTTGCAATTTACACAGAGATTGTAAGGATGGTAGTGACGAAGATGAACAATTTTGTAGTAAGTACCAATATATATATTTTGCTAAACAATTTTCAAAATGTATTCAAGTAATTTAGTCAGTAATTAATATGTCTATGAAGTAATATGTCTTTAATAACTTTCTCATATCACCGTTATCAGTACTCATTTAACAAAATGTTTCTAATGTGGAAATGACCTACTCGTTAAATTGCAATAACTAGTTTTACTTAAAAGTATAACAAGATATAAATCATGCTCGGTAAGCTAACAGATAACAGTAAAACGAATAATGAGTAATGTTTCCTAGAGTTTATCTAAAACATTTCCAAATGGAAAAACACATGTGTATAATTTTCGTTCTTGAAACGTAAATGGAACTGACACTTATATACACGTGTTCTAGAACTAATAGTGTAAATTTCGAGAGGTTACCTACTACGTCAAACTAAAAAAGAAATTCTTTGAAGATTTTCCTAAAATTGTTTTGGGAGTTAGAAGAGCTTCAAATTACAGCGGCATCGTAAAAATAACGTCATATCTTGGCACATATTGTCGTAAGCGGTGTCGGCTTAGTAGATCACACTCAACGTAAAACCCAGTATACCCAACTGAGTACCTTTTATGATTATCGAATGCTGTACGATTTATATGCTTGCCCTATTAAATCATTTAATTCATTGATGATAAAATTCTTAGGGTTTTATTCTGTCTATGAGGGTCTACCTCAATCAAAACATAGTTTAATTAGATATATCGTGTACTACTACGAGTATGATTTGACAACCCGACAAAACCGAGTGCCATTATGAGCAGAGCCATGACGTCAATTGTAACGATACCTCCATGCATTTGAGAGCATATCGCACCATAATTTTGAAATTCTATAAAGCGTACGTTTACTTAAATAACACCCACCCAAATCTGAACCATTATTTCCGTGGCTCTCCGTATATAAACCCATTTAATATTCACGATCTTAGTATGCAGATCGTATGAAAATCTTAAATAGTGAAGCCTAAGATAATACCGTATTGACGTCTGGTTTGTTTCATCATTTATTCAACTGCGGGATATGTATTAGCGTTATATTTTCGAAGAGTGGGATTGAACGTCTGTGTTTCATAGTGGGATCAAGATTCATCACGATAAGATAATAGCTAAAATAAATTAGAAAGTCCAATTCTTGTTATATAATCAGTACAATATGGCGGACACGCTTGGAAATATCTTGCAACGGTGCGCACTCTCTTTGTGTGCACACTGGAAAATTCATCCATCTATTTTACAATTTGGTTACTGTTGCTCGCTATGAGGTAATGTATGGCAGAATAACCAATAAGCGAGAAAAGGATTAACGAATCTTCATAGCATTTAAAGTATTTTTAATAGCCTTACTTTTGGTATTTGTATTTAAGTACTATTGAATGAAATGTATATTCTAATAAACACAAATTGAGAGTAATTGATTTCCATAACTTGAAAGACCGCAAGTAAACCAAAGTGTTGTTACTATCCCTAATTAATATTATCTTGACTTTAACATTGTCATGAAATGAATTATGGTTATCACATTCATTAGGTCTTGTCGATTATAAGTAAATCATTCAAGAAAGTATTTTGGACATTGACTAAATAAATTGTAAAAATTATATATACATAAAATCTGAAAACTGTTAACAAGGTGACTCGAAATAATGTGGATGGTTACGTCTTACTTGCTGGAGTATCGTAAAACGTAATTGTCCAATATAGTATTTTTCTGATTTGAGATGTTAAGTCTTTCCACATTTTGTTTGTAATATACAAACCTTATCATTACACTCAGTGACATTTCAAACTAAATTTATATTGTAGAATATGTTGGTTATCTATACAAAGTGATAGCATAACATTTCGCTAGCTTCAGTAATCACAGATAAATACTTTTCCTTACTTATGTTTTTTTTTAATCTTTTCAAAGGCAATCGTGTTTGTGAAGATGGTGCATTTAAGTGCTCTTCTGGTCAATGTATTCCCAGGTACTTTGTTTGCAATACACACAAAGATTGTAACGATGGTAGTGACGAAGAAGAACAACTTTGTAGTAAGTACCAACATATAAATTTTGCTATTGTATTTGCAAATATATTCCAGCGTTGAAGAAATTGAACTCTTTATAATATAATATGTATATGTGTCTTTAATAACTTTCTCACATCACAGTTATGAGTGTTAAGTTTACAAATTGGTTCTAATGTTGAAATGACCTACTCGTTAAATTGCAAAAGGTAGCTTTAAAAGTATAAAAAACATATATCATGCTCTGTAACCTAACAGATAACACTAAAACAAATAATGAGTAACGTTTCCTAGGGTTTATCTAAAACATTTCCAAATATAGAAACGCATATGTATAACTTGCATTGTTCTTCGAACCGTAAGTGCCAACGTTGAAACGTAAATTGAACTGACACGTACATAGATGTGTTCTTAAACTAACGGTGTAAATTTAGAGAGGTTATCTACTACGTCAAACTAACAAAGAAGTTCTTTGAAGAATTTGCTAAAATTAATTATTTTGGGAGTTAAAAGAGCTTCAAATTACAGCTAAAGCTTTAAAACTACGTCATATCTCGGCATGTAATGGCGTAAGTGGTGTCGACATAGTAGATCACACTCGATGTAAAACCCAGTATACGCACCTTGGGACTTTATATGATTGGCGAATGCTGTATGATTTCTATGCTTGCCCTATTAAATCATTGATGATGACATTCTTAATTTGTGAATTCTGTCTATGAGGATCTACCTCAATCAAAACATAGTTTAAATAGATGTATCGTGTACTACTACGAGTATGATTTGATAACCCGAAAAAACCAACTGCCATTATGAGTAGAGAAATGACGTCAATTGTGACGATACCTCTATGCATTTGAGAACATATCGCATTATAATTTTGAAATTCTATAAAGCGTGCGTTTACTTAAATAACACCCAATCAAAATCTGAACCATTATTTCGGTGGTTCTCCGTGTATAAAACTAATTAATATTCACCATCTTAGTATGCAGATCGTATGAAAATGTTAAATGGTGAACCTAAGATAATACTTAATTGACTTTGGGTTTGCTCCATCATTTATTCAACTGTTTAATACGTATTAGCGATATATTTTTGAAGAGTGGGAGTGAACGCCTGTGTTTCATAGTGGGATCAAGATTCATCACAATAAGATAGTAGCTAAAATAAATCTGAAACTCCAATTGCTGTTATGTAATCAGTACAATATGGCGCACGCGTTTGGAAACATCTAGCGACAGTGCGTTCTCACTTTGTGTGCACACTGGCAAATGTGCACCTAAGATGGTAATTTTCATATAATTATCTATCCCAGTGAATTGACTTTTCAGATTAATTGCCAGGTTGGCAAAATGTGAAGAACAATGGTGATAGTGACAAATTAAAATCTTGGTACATACGCGGAACAGCGAAAGTCGACACATCATATTATCCCCTCTCTTTCTGATCAGTATTACAAAATCTAACATTATGCCTACAAATAATATATATATATATATATATATATATATATATATATATCTGGTGTAGTAAAAAGTAATCCATTATTTTTGCATGATATTGAAGGCTTGACTTACCATAGTTAGAATGATTCGATTTAGGTCACATATGCGCCGTTTTGTTCGATAACGTGTTGCCACTTGGAAGGTAATATCATGATGCCTCTCTCAAAGAAGCCCTTGTCCCTTTTGGCAAAAAATTGAGACAGTCGATTTTCACAAGCCTCTCTTGAAGCGAATTTTTCACCAGCAAACGTGTTCGCCATGCACAGGAACAGATGGTAATCACTCGCTGCCAGGTCCGGACTATAAGGTGGATACATAAGAACCTCCCAACCAAGCTCCCGGAGCTTCTGGCGAGTCACTATCGATGTGTGTGGCCTGGCGTTGTCCTGGTGGAACACAATGTCTCTCCTATTGACCAAAGCTGGGCGCTTCTGGGGGATTGCTGCCTTCAGACGGTCCAATTGATGACAGTATAGTTCCGAGTAAAGGGTTTGGCCGTAGGGGAGCAGCTCATAGTAGATAATTCCCTGCAAATCCCACCAAACACACAGCAAAACCTTCCTGGCCGTCAATCCTGGCTTGGGCAACGTTTGCGCCGGCGCACCGCGCTTCGACCACGACCGTTTTCGCGTGACGTTGTCGTAAGTGATCCACTTTTCATCACCAGTCACCAACCGCTTCAGAAATGGGTCTCTTTTGTTGCGATTCAGCAGCGATTCGCAGATGGAAATTCGGTCCATGAGGTTTTTTTGCGTTAACTCGTGTGGCACCCATACATCAAGCTTCTTTGTGTATCCAGCCTTATGCAAATGGTTCCACATGGTTTTTTTGCAATGTTTAGCTCTCGGACAATCGAAACAGTGCTTACATGACGGTCGGACGTGACAATGTCCATGATTTTATCGACATTTTCGACACTTGGCCTTCCAGTGCGTGGTACATCTTTGACGTCAAAATTACCGGCACGGAATCGACGAAACCAAAATTGCGCGTGATTAGCTGTTACAGTATCAGGACCATAAACACTATTCACATTTGCAGCCGCCTGGCTTGCGTTTTCGCCTTTATCGAAGAAAAACTGTAAAATATAGCGTATTTTCTCTTAGCTTGTGTCCATTTTGACGCGCGCTCACACAACACTGAGTCAACTCAACACAACTATCTGAACAGTGTTTGTAGTACGCAATCTCATAGTTTGAACGCTATCTCGTTGAACCCGATCGGACTTATACAACGCGAGATACAGATCACTGAAGCCATCTATTGGCAAAATAATGGATTACTTTTTACTACACCAGATATATATATATATTTTCAACATCAATGTTTTCTCTATTTCCAACTATATATATTTTTTTTTAAGTTTCGTGGGACGTTCCCTTCTTTCTTATGTATCAAAGATATCATATTAGTAACCCAATTGAGACCGAAATTTGTCTTAAAATTTGAAAAGATATAAAACAAATATTACTGTATTCTTCATAAGCTTGGCTTCAATATAACCTTACAATTAGAGTGAGAACCTCCTTACTTATTAATTAAATCTTAAGAAAAAAAAACTTCTAGTCACGAAGCCTGGAAAAAAATTATTAATCCTCACTCTATTTTACAATTTGGCTACTGTTCCTCGCTATGAGGTAATGTATGACAGAATAGCCAATAAGCGAGAAAAGGATTAATAAATCTTCATAGCATTTAAAGTATTTGTTACTCGCCCTACTTTTGGCACTTGCATTTAAGTACTATTGAATAAAATGTATATACTAATAAACACAAATTGACAGTAATTGATTTCCATAACTTGAAAGACCGCAAGTAAACCAAAGTGTTGTTATTATCCCTAATCAATATTATCTTGACTTTAACATTGTCATGAAATGAATTATGGTTATCACATTCATTAGGTCTTGTTGATTATAAGTAAATTATTCAAGAAAGTATTTTGGACATTGACTGAAATAAGTTGTAAAATAATATATACATATAATCTGAGAACTTTTAGCAAGGTGACTCGAAATTATGCGGATGGTTACTTCTTACTTGTAATAGAAGTAAAACTTAATTATCCAATATAGTATTTTTCTCATTTGAGTTTTTAAGTCTTTCCACATTTTGTTTGTAATATACAAACCTTATCATTACACTCAGTGACATTTCAAACTAAATTTATATTTCAGAATATGTTGGTTATCTATACAAAGTGATAGCATAACATTTCGCTAACTTCAGTTATCACAGATAAATACTGTTCCTTACTTACTTCTCCTTTTCAATCTTTTCAAAGGCAAACTTTTTTGTGAAGATGGTTCATTTAAGTGCTCTTCTGGTCAATGTGTTCCCAGGTACTTACTTTGTAATTTACACAGAGACTGTAACGATGGTAGTGACGAAGAAGAACAAATTTGTAGTAAGTACCAACATAGAAATGTTGCTATTGTATTTGCAAATATATTCCAATGTTGAAGGAATTGAACTATCTATGATATAATATGTGTATGTGTATTTAATAACTTTCTCACATCACAGTTATGAGCGTTCGTTTTACAAAATTGTTTTAATGTTGAAATTACCTATTCGCTAAATTGCAGAAATTAGCTTTACTTAAAAGTATAATAAGATATAAATCATGCTCTGTAAGCTAACAGATAACATTAAAACGAATAATGAGTAATGTTTCCTAAGGTTTATCTAAAACATTTCCAAATGTAGAACCCATATGTATAATTTGAGATTTCCGTAAGTGCAAACGCTGCAACGTAAGTGGTACTGACACTTATATACACATGTTCTTGAACTAACGGTGAAAATTTAGAGAGATTACCTACTACGTCAAACTAACAAAGAAGTTCTTTGAAGAATTTACGAAATTTAATTGTTTTGGGAGTTAAAAAAGCTCCTAATTTCGGCGGCATCGTGAAAAAAACGTTATCCCTTTACACGTAATGGCGTAAGCGGTGTCGGCTTAGTAGTCAGTAGGTACTTTTTGGATTGGCGAATGCTGTATGATTTCTATACTTGCCCTATTAAGTCATTTATTTCATTGATGATGACATTCTTAGGTTGTGAATTCTATCTATAAGGGTCTACCTCAATCAAAACATAGTTCAAATAGATGTATCGTGTACTACTACGAGTATGATTTGATAACCCGACAAAACCAATTGCCATTATGAGCAGAGCATGGCAGCAATTGTGACGATACCCGATGAGTTTGGATGCATGTCTCACCAGAATTATGCATAAATTTGAAATTCTATAAAGCGTACTTTTACGTAAAAAATTCCCACTGAATATCTGAACCATTATTTCGGTTGCACTCCATATATAAAACCAGTTAGTATTCATGATCTTAGTATATAGATCGTATGAAAATGTTAAATGGTCAAGCCTAAGATAATACTTAATTGACTTCTGGTTTGTTTTTCATCATTTATTCAACTGTATTAACGATATATTTTCGAAGAGTGGATTGAACGTCTGAGTTTCATAGTGGGAACAAGATTGATCACAATAAGATATTAGATAAAACACAATCTGAAACGGCAATTCATGTTACCTAGTCAGCACAATATGGCGGACGTGATTGGGAACCAGTGCTGTTTGTGCGTACTCATTTCGTCTGCACACTGGCGAAAGTGCATCTAAACGGAAATGTTCATATCATTATCAATGCCAGTGAATTGACCCTTCCGATTAATTACCTGGTTGACAAAATGTTTAGAACAATGGTGATAGTGGCAAGTTAATATCTTGGTAATTAAGCTGAACAGCGAGAGTCAACATATCACACTTTCCCCTCTGTTTCTGATCAATGTTACCATCTCTAGCATTATAACTACAAATAATAGAAAAATGAAACAAAGTTGAAAACCATGGTATTAGTGAACTTTGTAAGAAACTTAAACTCTTAGTGACTGAAATGGACGAAAAACTCTCCAAAGCATTGATTTCCTAAAAGTATACGGCCACCAATGAATTGGCGGCGGAAAATCATAATTGTGCATTGTCTGAGGCGAACTTACCGAGCTCTTCTTCAGCTCTTTAAGATATCAAGAAGGAATTAGGGAGTCTGCTAGAAGATGCCAAAAAAGTGGACAACATCATATCAACCCATAATGACTGGATAGACTGTGTTGAACAATACAGTCGCAAAGACTGCTTACTGCTCCTTGGTTTGCCAGAACTTCAAAATGAAGATTCATTGAAACTTGCTCGTCAGACCTTGTCAACAAACTCGACTTTTCCTGGACCTAAAAAACTTTGATATATGTCGTTGAATTGGATCTAAAGAAAACCAACGTACAGCTTCAGACGTGTTACAACAAGGAAAACGTACTCTTATAATTCGTTTCTTCTAATATCAGGATAAGGACTAAGTTTGGAAATCCAAAAGGAATTTGAAGAAAAAGAACATTATGATTACTGAGGCTCTAGCTGCCAGTAGAATCAAGATGATACATGTAGTTAAAGAACGATACGGTAAGAGAAACTGTTTAAGTCAGACGAAAGGTTAGTCGTAGTAATTGACATCAAAAAACAATACATTGATTCCAAAAGTGATTTGGAGAGACTACTAGAACTGAGGAAAGTGCAAGTTAAAAGTATTGAGTGCTTTAAGTGTGCATTGGATTGTTTTCTTCTATTATTTATCCTCTTAGCTCGCACCAGTTATCTTTTATTATTGCTGATAGGTATGCTATTATGTTTATAAATTCCCATCAGTCCCATGTATTCTGCATATATATGCGTATACTGTGCTGTGTTTGGATCTTTTCAAATTTTCTATCGTGACCTATTAGGTGATGTTGCAGTATGCCACGTCCTATGCGTTAATACTGTAAAATTCACACAGGCAATTCAGCTGACCAGATCGCCTTCCTCCAAAACTCTGTTCTACGTATTATTTAATTTGAAAATTAAGTTATGTTGCACTAATATTTCTTTTTACATCATATGGGTGGTTTGAATATTCTTCTGAAGTATTTGCTATTTACGTTCAAATTAAATTCTAGAATAATGTTACTCTATAAATACGGTTTTATATATGAATTTTCCGGTTTGTCTGTATTATATATCTGATTGAGATATATTCATAATATATCTGTATTATAACAAGTTGGCAATAATGAACGAAACGCAAGACAACGTTTCTGCCAGTAAATGATGGACTTTTACTATATGCACTGTCCCTTCGAACCTAGGGCTCAATCAACTTGCTACAAATATCTTGATATAAGTACACAATGTTATTAACTTCAATATTGAAACGACGCCAAGTGCTTCTGTGTTCTCTTGATCATTTTGTATGTCTTAATCGTGACCAACTCATTAGATTTTCTCGAACTATGTTTGTGATTATGAAGGCATAGTTGACGCTACCAATCAATATAAATGTGCATTTTCGTTATTGTAATCCGAGAAGCAACCATGGGTTTATTTTATTGTTATTTTACGGTAATGTTTCACAAGGTAATATAGCTGTTTATGTTTACTTCCCAAATCATTAGCTATCATATTTTTCTTTTCTACATTTTAGTTTCTTGTATTCAGTTTCCAAAAAAAAGGGATTGTTCAACGGCAATAACAAGTGGCCTCCTTTGATGAGCTTGAGTGTCATTCTCAAGAAACACACATGCACCAAAATATTTAATAAAAAGAAAGGACACATTTCAACACTTAAGACTGTATTTCTCTTTCTCCTTACAAGCTTAAATTTGATATGATTTATCAAATCTTCTTGCTTGCAATACGTATGGCTGCATTTCATTTTTGTAGCAATTTAACTTATGAAATTAAGTGATATAGACAAGTCATATTTCTGCCTTACACATCTTTCACTTTTCTAACAGTGTTGTACCTACAACTTAATGTATTCTCCTACTCACTTTAGAATACATAATTTTTTTTCTGATAATAACTTAATATTACAATATTATATTACATTTATTTGTAGCCTCTAGTTATCTTAGTCACATGTCGGCTAGGACAGATCATGTTCGAAGCTAGTTGGCAAGATTCAGTTGGTTGGTACCATCTCGACACTTGCATGATATGACTGAAGAAACCTCTGCATTTATTCAAATTGTCAATGGCAATAGCACTAGTCAAATAGGCAATAACATTACTACAAAGGCATGGCACTAATGTAGAGTTCACAACTCAAATACAACATTTCGAGACAAAATTCTCAATAAATTATGTCCACATTTGCTGCCAAATTTTCGTGATAGTTTAAGATTAATCAATGGAGTAGATAAGTTGATGGCTCTCTCCCAAGAGTAACTTTTAGTGTTTGAAACATACACCATAACGAAGTATTAAACTAGAAAAATCTAAAAGTAGAGGGGACTGGGGCTAGTTGCAACACTTTTTACATTTTTCGCGAAAAAGCATAAAGTACTTGTTCTAGGAATTGAACATTTTTGTGGTATAATATGATTTCCTTTCTATATACCATGTGTAATTTTTGCTGATTCATCCTATTAAGAAACTGAGTAACACAAACAGTAATCCAGACGGGACACACGTAGCAACACGAACCATATATGGGGCTTGTTACAACATTGGATGGGGCAAGTTGCAACAGTAAAACATACTAAAAAAGTATAGTTCCATTGAAATAATATTAGTATGATATTAACTCATACTTATTTATAAGAACTGTATTTCACTGAGTACGTATAGTTTACTTGCAAAAAACTATAAAACTGAAATAGAATAATATAAAACTATTATTTGCCCGCTGGCTAACTACTTATACTATCTCACAAAGCTAAAACTGGCTATCTAAAGGTTTATATTGGGCACAGATGTATACAATTTTGTGAGTAGCCTTTACCATAACAAAGAAATATCTTACGCATCATCGCCATCAATACTGACATTCGAATTGCAGTTACCACAGCTGCAAATCGTTGCAACATTCTCCATATATTGCTGTTTAAACTTGCCCCAATAGCATATCTAGCACGGAAAATAAATGTTACTAATAGCCCAAAAATATGTTAATGTAACTGAGTGAGTTGATAAATATAGAGAATAATAAGCACAAGTTAATAGCAATCCAGCTAAAAGGTTAGATGCAGTGGGTTGGCCTAACCCTACACGTAAGTTATTTTTAAATGTTATGGTGAATAACTGAATTCAGTTACTTTAACTCATTCCAACCAAGATTTGTAAAAACCTTTACATTGTAAAATCGTCTGGAAGCAAGTATTTTGTTATAATTTATAGTATATGTTGCTTAATTACAGTTATTTGTATAAAAAAATTAAAGTAGTGCACCCGTAGCACCGAGGACCTTAAGGGTAGCAATCCGAATTGCTAACGACTACCCCACTGAATACCTGAAGCTAGCGGTCTACATTATAAGTATTTCACGATAGTTGCGCTATTGGGATATTTGTTATAGTGATCATGATGTTACATATTGTGGTTACTCATTAACATATTATTAATAATAAATGAGTAAAACTATCTTCATTCATTTCGGGTTGATAGGTTAGCTCCTAAGATTAACCGTAAAGTTTCAACATCGGTACAAACTTGTGGAAGCTTCTTAGAGTTCAATTACCGCCATCTCGTATAGAATAAGCGCGGTTTAGGATTCAGTGAACTCTCTATAAAATAAAAAAAATATCAGATGGTTAAATTCTCCTGCACATTAAACGTTTCACATAACCAAGAAGTGAGATAATCATGTTGAGATTAATCATGTGGTTAGTTTATTTATTTTTGTATTAATCTTGTAGGTAACTTACTACCCACGAGTTCGTTGTTTTTACCCAGATTCCTGTTAAAAAAATCAATGGGTTACTATGTACCTAAAGTATTAGGTTATTTATTACTAACTACATTATAAACATTATATTTCATTGCATTGATAAGTTTTTTTTTTTAAATATCTATTACCAAATAAATAAACATGTAAAATTTGATCCGTCCCAACACAATTGCAAATCGTACCTAATATGAAAATAAATAATATTACTGCGTAGATAAATTGTTTAACAGATAATCATATCGCTATTCGTTATAAAAAATAACATGAAGCAGTCAGATGATGAAATAAATATGTGTTGGTGGCTAAATTCCAGTTTGTAAATAGTTACTTTTCGTCGCCAAATGTATGTATTATTCACACCATGCATTTTCTTATTAACCCTATGTGTTCATTAACTGAGGATATACGTAACTAAAACTAGAAATCACACTTCAATAGAATATAAGATTCAAAAGCAAATATTCAAAATAGCTTCAAACACTATATTTTGAGGACATAAAAATAGTGCAATTTAAAATGTTAAATAATGCAATTATATGAGACACCAAATGTTTTAGATAATAACATCAGTTTTGTGTCATGTAATTGTAGTTCTTGTTAGCATTATACTCGGATCAATCGAATTATTAATTTAATAATCGAAAGGAAATAATTCTGGTTTAACACGAAAAGTTCCTTTTATAATGAAAATATGTTTAAAAGTTCGTAGCGAGTGTATTTACGTATTTTACGTTTACGATGTACAAGAGAATTGTATAGACGACTGCGTTGAAAATATGTACTTTTATAGTAAGTACCTTTCATATCAGCTTATTAGATTTGATTTTATATTATAATATTTAAAAAAAAAAGATCACATTCATTGGATACAGCAATGGAAATATCACTAATTAGGTTAATGAAGGTTGATATGAGATTTAAACTCTTCGGAACTTACTTCATCATGAAAATATTATTAATCCTACGAACTCATACTTGCATAATTTTCGTGGTCATATGTGGAGTTTGTTTCTATAAGATATCAAATCCAAGTCAACAAAATGTTGAGATAATGAAAAAAGAATTATAAATTTCTCAAAATTTAACTGACTTTGTTTTGTTCTTACCTCACATATGCTGAGGAAAAAGGTTAATTCAAAGTCACTAAGATAAAGAAAGTCATTGTAATTTAAGGACTCTACAGTTTTTCTTTAAATTTATTTTCTCCAAAATCTGTTGGGATGGATTTGATATATAATTTGCAAAGGAACCAACATGATTAGTATATTAGTGTGACACACTTTGAAATGCTATTATGTATATCAAACTGCACGTAAAATTAAATGCCAAGAAGTGAATAGGTTCTGAGCTGTATGCTTCCGAAAGCATGAGGAAAGGCACTAAAGTTTTTTATTTGCTTCCATCGCACATCGCGATCATTGAAAGAATCAATCCCTCAAAATATTACAATTGGCGGAAAATTTTAGAGTGTTACCGAACAATTTGAAAGGAATATCAAAACGAACGATTTTGACACGAGTCTTCGAGAGGGAGCGTTGATTTGCTGAATATAAGTATACGTCTAAATGAATAGGTACATATTAAGACGAGACATGATATGCATAATAACTCAGCACGAAGTTGCATATTTCGAACAATACATGGACGTTACAGACGTTCAAATAATAATTGCAATTTCCTCCAAATTAATGAGATCATTATTGTTGCGAGTTATGAGGTTAATGATTGTGTAATTGTGTTTCGTAGGATTAAAGTAACTGAAATGAAATGCCAGTCTACAAAATAACAATAACAATATAAACCCTTTAAGAGATGGATAATAATGATGTCTAAATTGGATGAAAACAACAGAAAAGGAAATTTGAGAGAATAACGTGTATAATAAACAGTTCGTACCGGTTTTACCTTCCGAGTGCTTCACATGTCCAATCCTGGTTCTGACTTCGTATCCTATTTTACTAGAACGTGTAACTATCAACAAGCGCAGCAAATTGGTTCAACAAAAACAAGCATTTTCACATGGCTTTCCAACTGGCGTGTATGACGTTCACGCTGCGAGACCCTGCACATAACTTGACGTACACCTATGAGTACAATCTTCTCCACCGTACAACAGTTTGCTTTGTGATCGCGGCCAGAGAACACTCTCTCGTGATCTGATCGTGCAGTACTATCTTTGCCAGACTAGAACGTCGGCTTAGGGAGAGAGGAACCTTCACCGTCAACAGAATATACTGTGGTGCTCCGAGACGCGTACGAACCCCGCAGTTTGAAGAAGATGTACTTCGACGAGTGGAAAGGGATCCTTCGATGAGCACCCGGCGCATGGCACGTGACTTGAGGGAAAGCAGTACCACTGTTTGGAGGGTTCTCCACCGATTCTTGGTCCAGCCGATTTTGCGCCACGTGTAGAATTCCGTCAGTGGATACTTCAGCGCTGTGCAGAGGATCCTCCATTTCTTCAGCTGATACTCTTCACTGAAGAGGCGACCTTCTCTAGGGATGGTGTGTTTAACTGTATTAATAGCCACACGTGGGCAGTAAAAATACTCATGGTGTTCTAGGGCGCGCATTTCAGGAACTATTCAATGTGAACGTATGGACAGGCATCATAAATGGACGATTAATTGAACAATATCTTCTCCCAGCACGTCTCACCGGTGTCAACTATTTAATCTTTTTACAGGAGATACTGCCGGAGTTACTGCAAGACATTCCTCTTGGATTCCGAAAGCAGATGTGGTTTCAACACGACGGTGCGCCTCCCCACTTCACACAGGCTGTCCTAGATCATTTAAACACGTCATTTGGACAACAATGGATTGGCCGTGGTGGTCCAAGAGCATGGCCACCACGCTCGCCTCATCTGACGCCACTGGATTTCTTTCTGTGGGGTCACATAAAGATTTTGGTGTATGAGACCCCGGTAGAGTCGGATGAAGATCTCGTGGCACGCATTGCAGCTGTGGCTGAGGAATACCGAGACATGCCAGCCGTTTTCGATCGCGTCTGTGCGAACATACGTCGCCGGTGCGGGGCATGCATCGCTGTTCGTGGGCGTTCATTCCAGCAGCTCTTGTAGTACATGTCGCTTCATGCAATGGACTCCCCACATGCGTCAGTTGGATCGTCACATTGAGTACTCTGCGGTTCGAACTTGGTAAGTGGTACGTACTGACTAGTGACCAGTGTTTCCTTTGTGAGTGTCCATAGTGTCTTGTATTGCAAACCTTCTTGTTTTGTACCTTTGTCGCAGTGACCCTTAATGTTCGCAGTGGCGGTTGCTTGTGCAAAGAGGACAAGATTGCGTGGTACTGTTCTTTTCCCAATTCTGTTGTCCTTTCTATTCGAATGCGTCCTGATCTGCATACTATTGTGTTAATTCATAGCTTCAGCATACGTTTCTAGGACTCACGAACACACGGTGAAACGTCCTTCAGACCTCCTTACTTCCCTTCACCTATCACTGCAGTTTTGTGGTAGTGCAAACATTGAAACAACGTGTCATTTCCACTGTAGGGTGCAGAAGGTAACAGGACAATCTGCGAGTTGTAAACGATAGGTTAGACGACAAAGTAATACAGACAGTAGAACATACTATTTTGTGGGTTCAGTAACAACGTGTTACCAAAATGACTCCGTACGTGTGTGTGGTAATACAAATGGAGAGTGCAACGTTATATGAATTGATAACACATTAATCTACCCTTCAATACACGAATATTTATGGTACGGTTGACACTTATTTACTGGTAGTTATGCAACCACTCATAGCAACAACACAATTCTCCATATCTTTGATTCTGTTTTCACTATCGAAGTGGCACAGACGAATTCTACTTTAATATTACATACTCTTTCCTTTCCAGCTCATTTTCACCGATCTTTATTTGCAAACACAAGCGGGAATCCCTCACTTCCTTTGGGGAATCACTTGCGCAATTGTTCTGGAGTTTTGATTTTGATATTTTTGGATACAACGCATATGACTCCCTTTATGAAGTTCAACGCCGCCTGTGTCACGCCTTCGTCTTTGCGCTATAGCGTCTCAAAGTTCCGTGCCTCCAAATTTCCCATGTCCATAACTCGTAAAGGACACCGCTTTGCGATTTGTGTCCATATAGTTATTTGTTTGTTTTGATGTCTACTTTCAACTCCCAAATGCTGTCATAGGAATTACGGAACACCCTGTATAGACATAAAGTATCCCTAACTTTTTAGAATTTTGATTTAAGTTTTCGTTAATACTGTGCAAAAACAAATACGAGTATCTACATTAACTTTTTATATCTATCTCATATCTCAAATTGCTTGTAATTAAATGAAACAATTATATGTTTCTAAATCAGATACATGAGAATCTGGTCGATAGATGAAAATCAGGATATACGAAAATGTGTAACTCTTTATTCTGTGTGATATGGTAATTAATAAATAAGCAAACACCATAATCTCATCTGCGTTTGTTAATATATTAATATACATACGTATTGTTAATCGCTTCGGAGGCAACCATGAATAAATTTGGTATTAATGAGTTTCAAAGGCAATTCGAGATTCAAGTTTCAAAAATATATTTTCATATTACACAATCTAAAAATAACCAAAATCATTACTTTAACGTCGAGTTTTGCAAAACACAATAATTCATATACAAATGGCCGTATCTAGTAGAAAGCTGACTTCACATTAGGAAAAGCTCGGTTTGACAAAAGCTGCTAACCTTCCTGAACTTCTTGTTTTTTAGTCATATCATACAACTGCTTGCATGGTGCCTTCATTTTTATTCTGGCTGGCTGCGACCCGTATAATATGTTTCATCCTTATGACGGCCTGTGACATAAAAGCATATTTTACGTATATTCAAATATGTTCAGGCAAACTGTGTTAATAATCAAAATATTTTTTGAATAAATAGGCGTGAAAGTGACACGCGATTACTGAAAGGGGAATATTAAATATAGTATACGTGGAATAGTATGTGACAAAGCGCATAGCTTTATAGATATGCACTTCCAAGTGTATGGAAAATGAACTATAGAGCATGTTTTGTCATTATAAGAAGTTTTGGTGAAATTAATTTGTATATAGTAGATTCACGTCTCCACACAACTTCATTTATCTACTTGATGATTATTTCAGTTAAGAAAGGAAGTATACTTCAATTATCATGATAAGAAATATACTATATTTCTCAGAATTGAACACAATTTGTCTGTTTCTACTTTTGAAAGAAAACAGACGATTTGTTTAGCGTATATTATAACAAGAATTAAATGCAATAATGAAGTAATTTATTGAGGACTCGTGAGTGATGACTATGACAACTTAGTTTAATGTTTAAAAGCATATCTATATTTTGGTCTGAATTTATTTGGAAACATTGATAGAATACACTGCTTGTCATTAAAATGGCACACCAACAAGGCAAGAAAATAACATCCCTATACATCTCAGACAGTTATCATAGGTAAAATTAGCAATTGATTAAACTTAAGGCTTCGTGTGGTGCGTGACAACATGACGAAACGGAACTGTCGAAGATCAGTAGCATGTGAACCCACCATGGGCATTCAAAACGCTGCAACACGCCAAGGTATGGAGAGGATGAGGGTGTCCTCTTAGAGCATAACAATCCACGCGTCTTCGAAAGGTTGCTACATCTCATAAAGCAGTGATGTAAATACGGACATTACAATGTTATATTAGTATTAATTTTATATTGTAAAATTTAAAGTAAAACTTATTATACTTATCTGCAGGATTGTATATTCGTAGAGACAATCAGATAAATTTTCAAAACAAGTATAGTTTGTGAGGTCACTAGCGACAGACACTATGCACTCATGGACTATCCGTATTTAATCGCAAATAGATCTAAGGAACTATCGACAATAATGAATCCAATGTACAGCCAGGAAGGTTAGGTCATCTCGGGCCACATGTAAGCTTGCGTTACCCATCTGGAATGTGTTCCTCGGCATGACCTGTACTAAAGGAAGGCAACTGGATTTAACGCATTGTCGATTAATTCTTTGATGTTCAATGCGTAAAAGACCCGAACGGACATAAAATTCAATTGCAATCCACACCGTAACAATGATGCCAGATAATGTGGTGATGCAAACGTAGTTGGTGCAACTGAATATTACCAAGATACCGTTAGAGACGGTTCGGGCCATCCTGATGCTGAAAAAAAGATCGATTTATTTGAAAAGGGCTGCCTTCCTATTCGACGATCGCGATAGCAATCGTAGTTGCTCATATTTAAGCTGTGCACTCAGCAGAAGCCGCACTAATGAGGTTCGTGCACATATGTCACATTCTGCAGACGACTTAGCGTTATTCAAAGGGACATTAGGGGCTGTGCAACATCCGCCATACGTACGCCCTAGTTCGGCATTTTACTGTTCGATCCCCAAGAACTAAGCTGTCCTCACGGCCCGTGGTATTGTTCCGGCGTTAGTATAGGTCATATCGTTCTTTATTGCCTTCCGAGATCCTTAGATAAAAAAAAAGCGTTTCACATAGCACGCTGATCATGCAATACCAGTGACAAAGTCGGTAAACCGAATTCGGGATTTCCACAATTCTTCCGCGACCAGAGATGGAAATCTTCTGCCACAGTTGCTTCACTCGAGAACGAGGTATCTTTTGACCATATACATATATTTACCTAATGCAGTAGACTACCGCAGTAGACATTTACAGTAGACTACCACATCATTATGGCTCTCTGATCTGCCTCCGATTGCTGTTCCTAGTTGACGCCTCTGATACGTCATGGAGCTCTCGTGCTAATCAGTTTTATAACTTTCCATGATCTACATGTTCTAAAAAATGCCTTAATCCGTTGTCTCCTTCTTGGTGATGTATTTGTAATGACAAGCATTGTAGTTTCAACAACCATTTATAGGTTCTAATTATTTTTATTTTATCGAAACTACTTGTGTTACGCTTTGCATCTTTGAATTTCAAAATCTATGTGTTTATACATTTCCCATGTTGCACTAATTAACGTTTATTTGCAGATCATAATGCGCCTTTACAATTTACCTCCACAATGGTAAAGGACGGTTCCGAATCTCCAAGTGATTCAGCCTAAATCTTAATGTATTGTAACAATAATATGGTGAATGAGTTTTTAGGGAAATGTATCTTCTGAGTTTCCAAAATGTGTTCAATAAAGAATTTCGATTACAATATATGTTGGGTGTTTCCTTTAATATTCTCTGGATTTGGAGCCTTGCTTCAATATTCTTCTGATTTTAATTATTGCTAATAGCCTGTGTTGCATAAAATGTACGTTGTAACGTAAGAAAATGTATAATGGATCACTTTTCTTTATATATTACATTGAAATAATCTAGTTCTTATCTAAGAGAATAAATCTAAGAATACTTTATATTTAACATTCTGGTAGATGTGCCCTCGAAACTTCCACTAGTGGGCGCATTCTAGCCATTACACAACAATCAGATTGCTCCTAGTTTTGCCAATAAACTTGTAAAGGACTACAAATTCCCACATCTTTTGATATATATTTTGAATGAAAGAAAGATAATCGGAAATGTATTTTGAAAATTATTGAAAATCAATATCAATCTTATTGGGAACTCACAGGCGATGTTATGCTATTGTTTTTATCCATTACAATCTATTTCAATTTGTTGTACAATTTTCCGGCGAACTTTGTCATTCAGAACTTCTGTTTGTTTGCCTGTTGCCCGATAGATGCTGATGGCATTATTGTTCCGAAACTTATAATATGTAAGTAAACTTTCTGAAGCTTTTTGGTTTCATGCAATTGGCAGAACCTGTGATATAATAATAAAACTGCGCACTAATAATAATAATAAGATAATAATAGTAATCTAAAGGCGCACTGCTTATATGATGGTCAGTTGGAAGGCATATGCACTCGATAACGATGAAACTTACGTGAGAAATTTCATGATACCACCAACTTAAACAGTGCATATTAGAGAAACAGTGAGCTATTAACATTTTAAAGTGTATCCTTGTTTTGGGATTAGGTGGACTGTTACGTCCGCAATAACCCTCTCCTCTTATCCATTAAACTTGGTCAGGACACAGTTAAGTAAGTCAACATGTCAGTTCGGCTTAGAGCTCTGGCCAAGCGTTGCTATAGTCAGCTGTAATCCCAATCAGAAGCAGACTAAGACACAGGAATGGAGCATACTGACTACAGAGTTCTTGCATTTTGAATTTTTCCTAACGTCACGACCAGTTCCGGTAGTTCTTTTAGACGTAGAGCAGGATAGAGAGAGAGACAAGAATTAGTTTCATTGCAGAATCGAATTGCTGGCCATTGATCCATAAACAATTTCTTCAAGCATAGGTTCAGATACGCTTAGCTTCATCACGTTATTTCGAGACTTAGTAGTTAACGAATACGAGGAGACGAATTCAGTAGATTGTTTCGAGAGCTTCTTCTAGTAAACATTTTCGTACCAAGTATAGCCCAAGAAGTAAACGTTATTGCACGAAGTAGAGATTCAGCGTTTAATTGAATATTTTTTTTTATTTGCGTCGCTGCGCTTGCTATAGAAAAATAAGATCGGAACAAGATAATATTAAATGACTTAGTTGGTGTTTTACTAAGATTGCATAAACTACTTTAACTAGAAATATGTCCTCCCAGTCGCATAAAGAGCTAATTAGAAGATTCTAATCAAGACGGACTGGTTGGAAAGCAGGTTATTGTTTATTTTCGTTTGCGAATTGGAACATTTTAATCATTCAAGTGCTATTTAGAGAACTGTTAACCATAGTCAACAGAACATATTTTACTTTTCAAATCCCTATATGCATTAGTGTACGAAGTTGCATCCCGCAGTGAGATGTAGATTAAAGTCTAAAAATGGACGGAAAGAGAGAAAGTTGGAAAGAACGAAGGTATAGAAGAAAAGCAATTCAACTTTCTGCGTTACGGACGCAAAATATTTTACTCGTGACGTATGGTAAACAATAGTCCGAAAGCAATTCATTGAATGCAGACATCTCTTCAAATAAAATCGTTCTGTCTTTTTGCAATCAAGTCGCGTCATTTGAAAGTGTCAGTGGAGAATTGGTATTTCTTCTATATTTGTATTCTCATTATCCAGGGAAAATGCAATCTTCTTGAATACATGTCCACTGTTTGATTACAGTATTTCATCTCTTAAAAATGTCCTTTGTATTGTTTATCCTTATTTGCTATTCGGTATAGGTATGTATTCGTTTTATGTGTGTATATTGTTTCTATGTTCCACCACATTTCTGAATATATTCTCTACGTTAGAAAACATTGAAGATATCTAGAGATAATCTATTGTACCTTGAAATAGTACTTCCTACATATGAGAACTCATTCAGACATTGATAGTGAAACGTGTTTTTGTACGTGACTGCTATAATTACAGTACATGGGAATACATAAGAATGCAAGTATTGAAGAATAGGCTTTCGAATACGCACCTGTTTTAGTGAACCTCGAAATTACTACAATTATCCCATGATAATTCATATGGGCAAACAGTATTGTGATAAAATCACCTTGTGACTAGTAAGCACTGATGAGGAGTAAATCATATATTTTAGCCTTCGCCGTGATTCTGAATATCAGTGATTAATAACGTGTATGTTATTCAAGATCGTTTCATCTGAAAACTTTGAAACGGTATTAACGAACAGCTACTAAAATTTAATTTGACCACCTGTATATTTTTAAAATTGAATACTAAACCTCAAGCTATTTTTGTTAAGCGTTTGATGTATGCGAATTGTTATTGTAACTTACCTTTATTTCTTACGAAATACAATTATTTTGATCAGTACCTGCGTTAAAAATTAAAATAGTATTTTGATTTTATCAAAAGTCCCATCCTTCTAAGATTGTATTATTCTTGAATGGTAAGAATAATATATAGAAAATAACATTTGGTTTCCATCATACCTTTTCCTCCTTGTCAATATCTTGTTTCCGAAAAAGCGCTCGAACTCTGCACACTACAATTTATGAAAATCGGAATATTCCCATATATTAACATTATAATAAAAATTAGAGATAATGACAATGGCTTAACAATATTTAGCTCCACAAACATACATATTATATTTTGTAGTATAATTTTTCTTCACATAATTTTAGGTATATTACATGGAAATGCATAACAAATATTAATAGTTACTAGAATAAAATATTCATTCATTCTTTTCTTCCCGCTTTTTATTATTGAGGTCTGAAAATAATTAATCACTATGCGCATAGTGTATACAATTCTTTACCATGTATTCCGCTGCTAATTCATCAGAGCTACTGCTGCGTCTTTTTGATCATTTTATGTTCTGAATCTGATTCACTAATATCTGATTTACTACCTTCTTCGGTTGATTGTACCAACCTAAATATTTTTAGCGACCTCAGGCGTCATCTTTATCGTAAAAAGTGCCGCTAATAAGTCAAAACTACAGTCAAACCAAAGAGCACGCAGCGTTAAGTACATCTCAATTATGGCGCTTACTACTTTAGCTGTCTATAAGGGACTAATATATTCTGAGAAATGTTAGCTACAATATTCCAACTGGTGAGATATAATGAATATGCAATACTTACGTGAACATATTTTCAGTGTGTACGCTATTAATGATACATCAAATAAACTAAAACGTGCAGCAAAGTGCCACAGATGCGTCAACCGGAGGGTTAAGCTACTATGTAGCATGTTGTTTGATGAGCGTTAAAACTAGTTATAGTTCCAGTAATATCACACGTTTCTTAATGATATTCATTTTCACTATAATTAAATTAAAAATGGAAACTTATAATATACTATACCGCTACGCAAATTTATTAACTTCAGCAAATCTAAACACACATACTTTTAAGAATAATATTAATTTCCAGACTTGACAACAGCTTTACCCTTCTTTTTGTCATAGGACGCATCCCGCCTAATGTCTACCAACGTGCAAAACGTGATGTAAGATCGATTTCAAAAGAAACAATATCTCTTGGGATATGGCTGTACAATCGCTTGCAGTCTTTAAGTATTCACATATCTAGGTTCTTCTCTACGAATGGGTACAAAAGTGTTTGATTATGTTGAAATTTAAATATCATGGACCACACCATTGTATTTAACTCTCTAGAATCCTTTTTATCCATAGGTGTACTTTGCCTCCTGATGAGATCTTTATAATTCTGTCAAAGCATCAGTTCGTTGTGGAAACAGTAGGTAAAATAGAGGACTTAATAAATAATGCTCTTAATAGAATTCGAAGATCTAAGCAAATCCATTTGAAGAGGTTCCACGCCAGTCTGGATCTGACATGTACCTGTATATGGACAGTTTACATGTGAAATTGATGGTACCATGCAATTCGAACCTAACGACGAAAGGTGATTCACTGATGCATTGTACCAGTTCACTTTAAACCAGTTCTTCATGATTAATTTATCCGGTTTACTATCCCGAGTGATCTACTAAGTCCGATATCAGAGGGGTATAGATATGTTAACAGAGAACTCCAGATTGATCTTTTGGCTGCACATAAGATAGAAAATAAAGAATGCTGCACTAGCGTACTGAATATATTGTTCGGTTCTTACTGCATTGAAGATGGATACGATTTGAGTCAGTTTGGACTGTATATTTACATGTAAATGTAATCAGACACCACGTGTCTGTTGCCATAAAATATTTAATAATGCTGCTGAGTTATCTTAATAAACAGTCTTCCACGTGACTGCTCTGTCTACGGTAAATTACAATGTTTTGCGTCATTTGTACTCTGGGCACAGGTTACATTATAACTTGAGTTATTATACAGATGCTTATCAGAATAATGGAAACACATGTAGTTGGCAACACGTCAGATGAATGGGTTGGCAGTGGTGTCGTGGCGACCGCAGCGCCGGACTGCTGGTGGTGGTGTGTTAGGTCGGTCTCCATACTACGTCAGAAGTCGTGGAACAGGAGTGTGCAGTGGCTGCAGCAGACGGAGGTAGTATAAAATGGGAGACCTCTCAGAGTTTCAAAGAGGGCAAATTGTTGGTGCGCGGTTATGTGGAGTGAGTGTGACGGCAGTGGCTAGTGTGTTAGGTGTGTCGCCAGGGACAGTGTCGAAGGTGATGACGGCCTACACAACACACGGGAAAACCACATCGGGGAAGCGGGACAGTAGGCGGAAGAAAAGCATCAGTGACAGGGCACGCCGGGTATTAAAGCGCATTGTCACGCGGAACCGTCGTGCCACTGCGGCGCAAGTGACGGAGGAACACAATCAGCACTTCCCCAACCTGTTCCGACAATCACAGTCCGCCGCGAATTACATGACATGAACTTACGGGGTCGTGTTGAACGGGCCAAACCTCTCATCAGGGACCAGAAAGCTTTAGCACGCCGCAAATGGTGCCGCGACCATGCAACCTGGACCGTTGACGACTGGAAACTTGTGGTATGGTCGGATGAGTCACCATTCACCCTATTCCAAACCACGGGCCGTGTTTATGTGTGGAGAACGCCCAAAGAAGCGTATGATCTGCAGTGTCTCCGCCCAACTGTGAAACATGGCGGCGGCACGGTGATGCTGTGGGCCGCAATATAATGGTTTTCATTGGGTCCTGTGGTCACACTTCGCGGACGCATCACTGCCAACGATTATGTCGCAATTTTAGGAGACCACTTGCATCCTATGGTCCGGATGTTGTTCCCGGATAATGACACCATATTACAGGATGATAATGCACCCATTCACACAGCTGGAGTTGTTGCAGCGTGGTTTGAGGAACATCGGGATGAAGTTCAACACCTCCCCTGGTCCGCCCAATCCCCAGATCTCAACATAATTGAACATCTGTGGTCCATCTTGGAAACACGACTCCGGCGACGATTTCCACCTCCATCCTCTCTCACAGAACTGGCCGATGCCCTGCACGAGGAATGTTGTAATATACCACTTGCTACCATTCACGACCTCTATGCCTCCATCTCACGTCGCATCAAGGCTGTTCTGAAGGCGAAAGGTGGCCCGACACCATATTAATCTGGTAAGTTGCACGTTCGTTCAGGTGTTTCCATTATTCTGATAAGCATCTGTATATTCCATCACAATCTCGAAAATTGTATGCGTTGTTATGTAGTTGATATTATTGCAACATTTAAATAATCAAAATTCACTTTTAAGTTCCAAGCTTAGGTGCGGGCTGCGGGTTCAATTTAACTTCCTGCATATCATCCTGAATAATCAAGGTCAAGTTATTGTGAACACCATACAAGAATTAGTTGTAGGTCTCTTGACAGCAAAGCTATAACAAAAGGTACGTTATATTATCGTTCATGGTGTAAGTTAGTCCGTGTCCAGAAATTTAACATCAGGAGCTACATTGCATAGTGAGATGTGTGAGGTATCGTGGTAAATGCTTTGGGTAGACTAGCTCAGAGTCACGAGAACCGTCTTGATTAGCTGCAGTATAGTTCAGTGTTTCAACCATTAAAAATTATAGTTCACATTCCTTCTTCCATTAAAAAGATCTATATGCCCCAAATTTGGCACAACCTTTTTTACACTGAAGTCGCTTACGTCTTTAAGTAACATACTTCCCAGTGTCACAAACCTAATTTAGATGAAAATATTTTCTACAGATTACTTCCATTATTTTAGACCTAGCGGCACAAAACTTGGCATTAATATTATTAGACACAATAACAATATATTGTAAGTGTTGTCGTCCATAGGAAACTCGTTCTCAGTTTTGTGACCCAGCTCAAAAATATATTTCAGGATCTTCAATGTGTAGAGAGATATGTGTCCTATCTTTTGAAAGATATTTGGTAGATACGTTTAGAGCCGACAGACCCGTCATATTTGGGGCAGCAGTTAACCGTTACCATTACATTTTTAAAATGTTATAAAAGTTCATATTCACTCCGTTTAGTTGGACAGAACCACCAGAAACCTTTTGATTGGTGCAGTCTTTCAGTGTTGCCATTCCGATTTGAAATGATAGTTCAAATTGCTTGCATTTAGTTATCTATGCAAAATTTGACATATATATTATTCGACGCAGTGCAGCACTACTGAAGGAGTCAACGTTTCCAATCACCTCGCTGTCTAATGCTGCCAACCAATATTCTTTAAAATTATTTGTTTCAAATTTTTACCGTTCGTTTTCACATAGCATCACCAATCTTGACATACATATTATTTAACAAAAGTGCAACAAACTGTGTGAATTCCCTTCGCCAGGAACTACGTTTACAGTGTTGCCAACCAGTTTCCACAAATATATCTCATCAAATATAACCTTTAGAAACTTCCCTGATGTGTCGTTTGAAAGATCTTATCTAGACAAGCAGAGAGCGTGAGTAACAACCTTCATTTATTCAGTAGTTTCAAAACAAATTATTAAAAAAATAGTATATTACAATAAATCTTAACATGTTTATGTTTGGTTGTTAACGTTATGCTTATATCTATTACCAAGTAGAGTTCGATGTACTCTTTGAATGGATTTCACCGCGAGTTTAGCTGTTGCTCATCAAACTCTAGTTTCATGGGTTCTTTCTTGGTCAAACCTTGAAATCGTCAGTTACCATCTCTGAATTCGGTTTAGGCTAGACAGAGGCACTGTTTCATTTTTCTCGACCTCTTCCTTGAAATTTACTGTGGGTCTCGTAGCATTACCATCCAGCAGTTTTCTGTCATATACTTTCTTGATTTCGTCCAGGAAGTACTGAAGTAGCTTATTCTGTTTGTTCTTATAGTCTGTGTATGGTTCAACTGACAAAATAGCTTTTTTCAAAATTGATCTCCTTCTTGCCTTTTGGCTGACTTGTTCCAAAAGTTTATTTATACCTTTTGAGTTATTTTGCTTGAATCATCTAACAATAAATGCTCTTCCCACTTTTTATCCCTCCTTTGTTTCCGTTCATTGTCTGTGAATTTTGAGCCGTAATTCTTGACTTTTGAAGAGTGAGTTTCCTAAGGCCTATTGGATGTGCCAATTATGTGTGTAAAAATTCATGGGCTGTTGTAAATTGTTTTTTTACAAATAGCAATCCAATTATTTAGGCTTATTTTTATCACGACGTATATCACTGATGTCTCGTCCAGCGGGGTTTACACTTGATCACTGAAGCTGGGACTTTGTCTTGGAGCAGAGACAAAAGCAGTCTCCTCGGCTTCCGTTTTTCTGCATTGGTAGGTAGTTCGTACGAGTCAATAACAGCAAATGGGTCCGTGACTAGTCATCCCAATGCAACCTTCTTTAAAACACGTAGCTATTATTTTTCGGACCCACTCATGTACATGTGTCCTATAACAGTCATTAGTTTCCTTTACGATCGTTGTGCACACCTCACTCGCATAGGATCACTCTACGTGTTAGTCCTCCGTTGATAACCTTTTGTGCATGGGCTTTTTCTAAGTCTTGCTGGTGACATTTCCCACCTAGGATATCATTTATTGACATGTTGTTACTTTTTTCTAAGTTATTACAGTTTAGGTGGTACTTATTAACTTTTCTCAGTTATCTTCCTTGCTTGCCATTTACTGCATTTCGAGCTATAGTGGTAACTTGAA
>JAGDQP010012376.1:0-50517 GCA_022664845.1 Lepisma saccharinum
TAATAATAATAATAATAATAATAATAATAATAATAATAATAATAATAGAATAATGGGGAAACCTGTAGGCATTTTACACTGTTACCTTTCGAAAACTAATTCAAGTGTTAGACAATAATATTATAAATAAGTTGAAAGTAACATTTATACATATAACGTTCTAAAACATGTTGGGAATTGGAAGCGTAATGTGCATGACTAGTTTTAATATGGGTTGGGTTTACATATTGAAAGTGTAATTGCTCTCGATCACATGCATTCATAGAATCTGTTGCTAAACCTTACATGAGAATACAGTTTTAAACAAAAAGTTACTATTTTTCAATTTAATATACAACACTTACACTTTCCTGAGTGTCTACTGGTAATGTAGAAAAGATAATTCTATAAGCAATGCGAGAATATAAAAAAGATAAATACATTCGGAAACTACAAAAATTAATAACCCCGTTTTATATTAGAAAATCTATAAAAAAAAGTAATTTAGGGATAGGAGGAGATTTGAACTACGGATCCTTTATATTACAAGTCTAAAGTCTAACCACTACGCCACGAAGACGTTGCAATATAACGTCTTGATAAGCATTAATTGACTCTCCGTTTATTTGACAGTCTTCACTTCGAAAGTTAAATGAGATTTTATAACTTTTTTCTATACAGTTTGGGGAATATAATAGTTTCTGTCACATGATTATTCAGCGCATGCATTATATCTGTAATCTTTGTTTGCGTAATGTTTCATTTGAGTCAACATTTCTGTATTTTCAGTTTCAGATAGTACTAAAGATATGGACTGTTTCGGCAAGCGAAAACAATTTCCCTTTTTTCCTCTAAATTTCCCTGCGAATTTCCCTATGTTGTCACATTTCTGACTTTTTGACTTAGAAATTTTTCGACTATTTCTCAATTTTTAATTTTTTCTTTTTAGTGTCGTTATTTATTAACATTTCTGTGACAAAATTTCAGGAAATATTCATTTTTAGATACTTGACAAGTATAATAATTAAGCGAATGTCAAAAACTACGGAGAAAAATATTATTTGCCAAAAACTGTCAAATAAAGACATGCGAAAAATTTTTTGAGTATGAGTGTACCTAACTTGTTTAATATATGGCGAGAAAAGTGTAAAACTTATTGTAAGGACGTTACATTATCATAATTTCTATATTTGCTCTCCGATCACTATTTTGAAGTCATTTTCTGTACCAATCTTCACAAACGTTAGAACAAAGTGATTTTGTAGCACAGAAAGGAAGAAGTTAGAAGGAACGGAATTAAAACCGTTTTCTTAAATTTTGAAGAAATTTGGTGAAAAGAAATAAGTGTGCCTGGGTTTGTGACGTCATATTGTGCTTAAAATGTACAAAAATAGACTTACTGAAAATGTACAAGGCGTGTAATTTTCTTAGAATGTACAAATCATTATCAATATCATAGTCAGTGTTCTGTCGAACGTGGCAGGTTCTTCAGTAGAAGCTAAGCCCTCTCCATTCATCCCGATCTTGCTTTTTATGTCAACATAAGATTTATCTTCCTTAATATTGTCAAGGAGTTGAATTCGCCTTCTTCCTCTTTCTCTCTTTCCCTTAACCATACCTTCGATTGAATACCTTAGGATGCAATCTCTCCTCTGCGAATGTTGATGGGGGAAGAAGAAGGAAGAGGACGGATGGAACTTCTTGACAATATTAAAGAAGATAAATCATATGCTGAGACAGAAAGGAAGGCGTAAGATCGAGGATGAATAAAGAGGGGTTTAACTTTCCTTGAAGGATCTTTCACTTTTGGTAGAACTCTCATAATGTTGATGATAGAAGAAATAATCAAAAGTTTACTCATTTGGGCTCTGCAAAAAATATATTTTACAAAGGACATAAGTAAATTTTTATATTTCATTGAGATTTGTACGGAGCAAATCTTGCCATTGATTGTTAACCCTTCCCCCCTCTCCCTTTTAGAGAAGATAAGACATTTGTACAGTCTTGAAATACAATTTGGCAATGCATGACTATGTAAACATTTCACAAATTCGACATTTTTTTTTCTCCAGATTCTTTTCGAATTTTCCTGAAACTAAAAGTCGAAACAAGCCACTAGTTATTATAAATACACAATAGAAATGCTCTTACAGCTAAATTATCGCTTACTTATGAAATTATTTTATATTAATTTATACGTAAATAATTGTGACGAAATGAAAAGGATAAAATAACAACTCAAAATATATTTTTAAATTCTCATTCTGTACTGAAAAGGATCTTTTTGTACGTAATATCGCTATTACGTAACATTAATATTAATATAAATATCACTTTCTATGAGCGCCATGCTTTTCAGTCACATAAATAAATACCTGAGAAAAAATATAACAAGCTTATGAGAAAAAACTTACTTTCACTTCTAATAAAAGTGTAATTTTAAAAATATTATTATTTACATTAATTCTACTACCTCTCTCTAACAAAAACATTATTATTGACGTCATATTTGATTAATCTATTAACTAAAATAAACAAGGCATGTAAAATTGAACGTTCCATATCTCTCTTAGCTATGTAACGTTCTCATATTATTTGCTTCCCAATATCACCAAACACGCCATGTGAAACTTTTAGATCAGGCAAAATGATAAATCGCTGTAAATTATTACAAATCTTCTCTAGCGGTTAGGTCTGGATAAAGGACGTTAATACCCATATCGTTGCATATAATTGATAGAGCTATTTTGCGGTGGAAAATCGCGAACATTAGTGAATGTGAGTTGAAAACCACGTCATTTGTTATTAAAATCACCTGTAATTTCATGTTATTGTGACTGGATTCGAGAGGATGGCTTCCTAAACTACGAAGCGAAGAAGAAAACGACATCAATATATTTTTTTTCTCTCTCTCTCTCTCTTGTATATGAAAGTGACAAACGTTAGGTTACAAACTACTCATCAAGGAAAGACATTTATATTAGTAATTTTTTTCGTGCTTCTAAAGATTTATAAAGAATTATTATAACGTCCTTGTTTTTAAATTAATCGATAACCTGGATCAGGATGTCAGTTTTTTCCAACTACTTTGTTTTAGTGCACGCTTAGATTTACAGATGGTAGGGTTAATTTCCATCAATGAGCTGTAAGATGCATAAAGATGCTTTTAAATAATATATATATATAAAGTTGTTCCCAAGTATCACTCTATCAACTAGAGCTCTGATTTGGGGAAAATTTCGTAAAGCATTATTATATTGAGTTGTTTTCAGTGGCTCTCAGCCCCCTAAAATGCGTTTCTGCAAGTTCATTGCGTCTGTCCATCTATCTCTAACACAAGATGGCGCCTCATTCAAAAAAGTAGAAACAAACACCAGATTTCGGCTCAGAGACCTTGATTAGTTCGGGCAGTTTCCATGTAGTGTCTCTAAAATTGTACATTTTCCTAAAATTATTCAATCTTGTGACTTTAAAACTGTTTAATGTATTGACTCTAAAACTGTTTAATCTAGTGACTAAAACTGTTCAAACTAGTGACTCTCAAACTGTTAATTTTTCTTAAACTGTTCAATGTAGTGACTCTAAGACTGTTATTTATTTTTCTAAATCTGCTTAATTTAGTGACTCTAAAACTGGACCTTTTAATTTGGTAGCTTCTTCACTCTATAAAAATTCACCCTAGCGCCTCAATGCAAGAAGGTACAGAGAAACTGATTTCAGATTTAAATTCAGTGTCCTTCGATTTATTGAGCCTCTTCTACTCTTGAGACACTAAAACTGACAGGTTCTTTTCATTTACTTAGCTTTCTTCATTAAAACAATTCAAGTCTCCCCATTTGGCCCTCTATTGTTTAACATTTATATCAACGACTTATGTAATGAAATTACTACTTCGAATTTACTCCGGTACGACGACTATTTAAAGATCTTCAGAGAAGTTGTAACTAGGAAGATAATTGTTTTTTTTTACAAAGGGATATAGATCGTGTTAACCAGTGGTGTCTCAAAAATAACATGCAAATTGGTATAAAGAAATCCAAATTTGTAAGCTATAGCATGTAGTGTATATTACAAGAATTTATTTCTTGAAAGAAAATGGCTACTAGTTGTGCCTGTCTATGGTTGGTATTTATAGGATGACTCCCTCTATATGTCTTGTATATGAAAAGTTACGATATTCTTGAAAATTTTATAAAGGATTACCAGGGTATTTGTTTCCTATTGGCTTAAAGGAACCAATTTGATTGGTTTTACGAAAACGAGACCGAGAGTGGAAGTGGGCATGAGGCTTTACTAACCACATGCTTCAGTTGGTGAAATTTTTTTTGGTATGACGAGATCTCTCTGCCAGTTTATGTTTCGATAAGTGTATTCTTTAACTAGAAATATTAACAGTTTCAATAGGTAAGAAAATATATACCAGAAGAGAACTGTGAAATTAACTTGTGTTGTTATCAGTTGTATTTAAGGAATAAAAGTTGGTTATTAAACTGTGGTTGAATGGAAATTGTGAATGAGGAAGTGAAAAAGCTACTGTGAATCGCTTGTACAAGGAAATAGTGTAATAGGCGAGAGAAGGAAATATTCTTGGAATATTTCTATAACTTGGAATTAGCAAAGATAAATTACTTTTGAAATATTCTATGGGAAATTACCAAGAATGGATCAAACAAAAATGGGAAGGAAAAGTATCCTTTTTATATGTTCAACTGTATCCTTTTCTATAAATTGTGGTTGAAATTGAAATTACTAAAAAGGACGTTTCTGGAAGAGTCTATTGGGAAAGGAAAACTTCAGGTAAACTATTATATATTTTTTTCATTAAAGGTGTTCATTATATTTTATTATTTGATATATTTTCTCAATGAAACATGAAATCGAAAAGGGAAAATGAATCATATTGTGCTAAACCTAACAAATATTATACAGGGTGTATGTAAATGAAATAATAATTCTGATCTTCCTTCTTCAAATATTCTAGCAACTGATTGTAAGTTATATTATGAAGAATCATAAATTATTCTTTTGTTCAAACTTGAAGGTGAGACTTAATTTGTTATTTCTTTTTTGAAGAACAGAGAGAGAAAGAAGAAACTTTCAAAAGATAAGGAAATAAAAAAAAAACATCTTAATTCAAAATTTTCTCGAATTTTATTTGAAAGAGATATTAAAAATACTCTGTAGGTTAAGTTTCAGAATGAAAGGTATGCATTTTAATACATACAAACTTGAAGCAGTACAAAGTTTTTTTTAGATCAATATGTTTTAAATTTAAGTTTTTATATTACTCTTTTAATTATGATTATGGGTGTGCATTTTCCAATTTTGAAACTTTGGAGCAAAGAAGGAAGTATCTTGACAAGAACTTTTTACTCAAAATTTTATCCAATGTATTATCTTGTAATTATTTTATTGAAAAACTTAATTTTACTGTGCCCTTGTACCAAACAAGATTTCACCATGTTTTGACCATCTGATAAAGGTGACAAACTTCTCAAAATACTTATTTATAATTATGATTCTTATTAGTTTGACTGTTGTTTTAATTTATATATACATATTTACTATGACTATATAATAACTATTGACTGTATTTTAATGTGTATTTGACTATTGATTGACAACGTGTTATCGGCCACTGAGCCCTTCATAGCACTTTAATCAGAAAAAATTGAATTCTGAATCAGGTTGTAATGTACAAAGGATTTTCTTCAAATTTATGTTTTAAATTTGAAGTATTATTTTTCTTTTAATTTTAGTGTGATCATTTTGATATAAAATTGAAAGGGTAAATAAAATATATTAATGAAGATAATAGTTAATGAAATCAACGGTGAGTAATAATTTATAATAAAAATGAACTTTAATGTCTCCATAGCAAGCACATTTTTAAAACTATTTACAATATGTAAAGGGGAGATACACTACTCATAATATTGATATATAATTCTAAACTTGGGTAATGAGTCTTTTTATTTGTAACATTTTTTATCCTTTTACGAATACTTCTTTATTTTCTGTTTCTGACTCAGTGCTATATTAGCTCTTCAGCTGTTCGTAGCACTTTAATAATAAATTGAATTGAACTGAATTATTATTACTTTTATTATTATTATTTATAGTGTTATGAACAGCGTCAAGTAAAAATACAGCTCTTTGTGACATAGACACCATCTATTTTACAGATTAAAATATGCAAAGAAAAAAGATAAAATTATGAATATTACTTACAGATAAGTACAAGTAAGAAGATTATTAATACGAAAATGAGTAATACATTAAACTCAACAGACATAATTCAATTGGGTTAGTTTTACTAAATTAGGTAAGTTAAATTATATTAATTACTGCCTTTAGGTATGTATGGTTCAGGCCGAGATGCCAGTGGAGAGGATGTTGGATGGTAGACAAGCAGGGCCTGATTTTGTAGGTACTATGCCGTCATTTGTCTGGCGTGACTGAGGGAAAAGCTCTGGGAAATCCTCAGTCAGGATGGACAGGCCCTGGGATCGTACCCAGGACCTTTCGAATGCTAAATTAATACTCTACCAACTGAGTTGAATAATCATTGTTTCTGTTTCTGTTCATATGCTTTCTCGTGATTCCCTTCCAGTTCTGTAATCGCTTATGTTAGTTAAAGTCATACACCGGATCAGGCTGGCAGTCACATTTAAATATAGCGGAACAGAAATTATTTCACATACTATTTTGTATTTTGCTCTCGTTATATATTTGAACGAAAACAGTATGTGCATTACAGGTTAAAAAATGCTAACTTCCGCATCCATGTTTACTATATCATGTGAACATAAAATTTAATAGCAGAAAATTACAATGAAGAGCGACATCAATTTTCTGTATTTCTAGCGCTATGCCTATAGACACAAACAGTTCGTGTTTAATGAGCGTTACTTACTCTACTGAAATCAATGTTTCCAAGGCTGAGAGCGAATGCAAGAGAGAGAGAGAGAGAGAGAGAGCATGGACCAAGCGTGCTATTTGAGATTAATTCAAATTTTCAGTTGAATTAATGCAAAAAAATATATTTCGAACACCTGTTTTAATTCCCTCAGAAATTTTATACAAAACTTGTCATGCTGCTCGGAAAGCAAACAGGGGGATAAAGGACGATACACATACACAGGGAGAGAGAGAGAGAGAGAAAGAGACACAGAAGAGAGAGAGGGAGATAGATAGAAAGGACGAGAAAGACAAAATCGTAAACATTGAGTTTGAGATTATCTGCTAAAGGGTGAAGAGATTTATTCTGTTTGTAAAATTAGCGAAAGTAATCACCAAATTCATGCAAAAAGAGATGAATTCAGCGTAACATAGACAAAGAGACATGTTATGATGAGAAGAGACACAAAGAGAAAGTATACAGAGTATAGTACTATATAGATAAAGCTTGAAATAATTTAAACGAAGTAGCCAAGTCTAAAGAGTGCTAGAAGCACAGTAGTCTAAAAATCCCAATGCTAAGGCAATTAGAAAAATTAGTTATTGTACGGAAGAGAGACTTTATTAAATCGATCTTTCGACAAAATACACCTCAATGCATTCTTTATACACCATTGCTTTGCAATTCACTATAGCTGGCCAGCTTCAATTCAACTTTAGATTAATTTTCTGACATAAACTACCTTTTTTGTTTAAAATCCTCTCTAATAATAATATTTAGCTATATTTCTCATCATTAACACAATCAATTAACATGTGTAATATTTCTTCCCGTAATATGTATTGCATTTAAGGACATCTTTTTTCCGAAACTATAAACAAACTCTTTACCCTGCATAAAAATCTGATTTCTTATTGGCTACAACAATAGATTAATTAATTGAATCAAGATAATCTTTTTTTCTAACAAATAGATCAAAATATTAAAACCAACAATCGATTCTTCGCTCGTATTTAAACATTATCATTTCCATTAATCTTTACGCAATATTCAAGCAATACTACACACCATACTATATGAAGGTGCAAAGGATAATAACGTAAGGCCCCGAAAACCTTCGAGGGATGCTAGCTCAAGGAAAAATAACGAAGAATGTCCTTCTCATCAAGGTGGGAACTCCACCGCATTTCAGAGCTACAGGGTTCGAAATGCGTGAGAACATGCACTTTTGAGCAGTGTTTTTTCAACCTTTTAATACTCACTGACCGTCAAAATATAGGGGAAAACTTTCACGGACCGGGAAGATGCCAGTAAGTTAGATGTTTATTTCACGTTTGAAAGATGCCAGCACATCTTCAGATTCTAGTTGTTTTGAAAAGGAAATTTAAAGTTTAATCTCAGTTTTAAACTGTGAACATCTACAAAATTACTTTTAGATAATTGAATCTATTAATTTGCCGAAAAGTTGAAAACTCCTGCTTTAGAGCTTCGTACTTTCAATTCAATACTGACCCAGCATGGTATTTTTTAAGACTTGAAAGCCCTTCTAGTCAAAAATATATTCTATAATTGTGCAATGGGTGCGTAAGGGAATCCGCAAAGCAAGTAAGAGATTTTCATTAATTATCTTAAGTTAACTTAGGTCGAAATAAGCATGACTGGGATTAGTTTCCAGCAGGAAACAAATTTCCGCCAAATTGTTATCTCAAATACGTAGATTTCACATAGAGAACGTAGTCATCACCTAATATTAAGTCACATGAAAATACCAAACGTATTTTAGATACTCTTATTTCTATTATCTCAGCACACGAAATGAAATATCAATTTATTATACTGTACAAGAACTTTAACTGTACTAGGGATTGGAAAAGAAATAGGGATTAGATTGAAATTAAGGTGAAAACAGAAGTTTGAGCGCTCTTCGACAAGGTATACTAGAAAATATATTTAAATTCAAAATGTCAAGAATACTTTAAACTTCTATAATTTGTAGGTAGTACTCTACCTGTGAAAAATGTCAAATTATTCCTTGAACTATGCGATTAAATATCAATAAAATTATGTTGACACCTATACAATTACCTATAATTACAATCCTAAGAAATATATGAACATGATCTTAAAGCTACTAAAATATGATACACTGAATTGATTAAAATGTACGTGAAATAAGTTCTTTCGTTCCGATATACATTAAATGAACAATATTTATGTTGATTTGTCTCTGTAATCACACTACAAAATGAATAGTGTTCATCCAAAACGATAATGAAGTTGATGCTGGACGTGTCTTCTACGTAGAATGACTCCTAAGCAATGTTTGAGCAACGTGACTTCATATGCTTGATCTTCTCGTAGCCACTGCACGATGCATTGATGAAAATATAGTAACTCGAATGAGTGAATATGATTTCATGTGTCACTGCAGCTTCTAAAATTAGTTTTTGCAAAGTATCCAATTCTGGTTTGACCTTCCTGTAGCCACAGCGTATTGTCAAATATTTAAAGAAAAGGTAAGTATCGTTTTAGACGCGTTTAATATGTATATCACGATCAGAATGCAAAATACTTGCAAGAATTTTCAATTCAAACCTGACAGTCCTGTAGTCACAGCATTGAGGTTATCGTTGCAATAGGTTGTTGAATGTGAAAGAATAAAGTATTTCTTTTAAAAACACACAGCAAAATGTCCGTAAGAATAGACATACGAAAAATGTTAGTTCTCCTATTTGTGTTCTAGGCTACGGAACTAGCTCCCTACCCCAGTAGCATAGAAACGTTGAAAATACGTGGCTTAAACGTTAGTACCAAAACGTTATGCTAACGTTGTAAATGTACCGAAATGACCGCATGTTCAACGGTTTATTCGACGTTGAATAATGGTTGAGAAGAAACGATGAAGAAACTGGTTCATTTGGCCAAAACAGAGCATGAATGCTGTCTATTGGTATACACACATTTAGTTTCATTTTATCCGTTGATTTTATCACGATATACGGTGTTAATTTTCCAACAGTAAATAATCCGAGCGGTTGCTGTGGGGTTCGAACACAGAAACGTTCTGCACTTCTCGTTGGTAGCTCGATTTGTTGACCACTTATCCAAGAATCCACCTGGAGAGGCCACTTCTCTTTTACTGTACCGTTGAAATTAAATGTTCGTTGAAATATAGTTTAAAATTCAATCCATTTTCAACATGCAAATCAAGACATGAAAAATATAGTTATTTTCATTGTATTTGCTTTTAACTATAATGTTTAAGCAATTAAATTAGAAATGCAAGTGTGAAACGTAATCTAGGACATAGTATGAACAATAGTTGAAAGTACGTCACATTAAAGTCGTATCAACGAAATTCTAACTTCGTTTAAATATGGTTTAAAATTAAATCTATCTTCAACGTGCACATGAGAACACCAAAACTACTAGCTTGTGTCATTTAATTAGTTTTAAATAATATTTTTTGACACAACATTAGTAAGAAACCCATGAAACAACATCTATTGTACCATAGTTGTAAATGACATATTGAATAGATGTTGTATTAAAGTCTTATCAACGTAATGACATCTTTGTTGAAAATATGATTTAAAAATAAACGTATTTTTTTTAAATCGACAACGGTTATTCAACGAAATGAACCTAAAATCAACGTTGAAAACACGTATGTGTGCTACTGGGGTATTCTCGACAATCACAAAGAAGGTTATACAATTTAAGGTGGGATGGACTCAAGCCCTAAGGTGCTGTAAAGCCAGAATTATAACGTTTTCAATGTTGAACTCAAACTTTCCTACCCTGAGTTTGAGTCTAATGTGAGTAAAAGAAATGCAGATTTTAAATGTAATTTTTCGTTTACTTCTCATCCGTATTTGAATGACCGATGTAAAAAGAAAGGCGAAAAATTGCGCCTTAGTACATTTTAACAGTTGATATATAAAAAAAAAGCCTAACTTCACAAACCTCTTGTTAACGAATACGACCGTACATTACAAGTTTAGAAGCAATCAACACGGTATCTGTGACCATTACGTAATACGTCCTCCCTTTTTTTAATATATAATTTAATCTTTCTACATTGACGTCGTTATGAGCACCGTTAACGATCGCTATATAAGGAACGCGAAGCAAATTGCAGGAACTGAGAATTTAAGATGACATTTATCACCTGAGGAAACGCAGGCCATTTTATGGAACAAATTTGGACTGGTATATATATATTTGCTGATTCAGCCAATCAATATTTATTGAATACAGGTTATAACTAGCTCAATCCTTTTGCTGGACAGAGAGATTTATCACAATAATATTACCTTAGGCAATATAATAAAGTTCTATTTTATTCATTCGCAGTAAGGTGTGTGCGCGTGTGTAAGGTCACGCGCTCATAAGACATTAGGACAAGGAGGGACCAATCTGCGCAAATTGAGCAATAGAATTTGATTTATGGAAGTGAGTAAATTATATTTCGTGCTAGCAGCAATGGATGAGTTAGTAAATGACATCGAAACGAAGACGTTTACCATCGTTAAGCTGTTAATAAGATTTGGGAAATGAACATCGTCCTTCTGCACAATAACATCAACATTTGACCAGAAAGGCTCAGAAAGAAGAAGATAACGAATGAACGTAAAGAAGACCAGAGAAACGCAAGGGAGAAGAAAGAGGTGTTAAAAGAAAGTCTATCACTGATTTCCTTCATGAAACGTGTTCTTGTTACGTTCTGCTTAAAAAAAAAGAAGAAAAGAAAATAGCCTCTTCACCTATGGTGAAATAAAGTACGTTACAAAATCTCTCCCTTTAGACTAACAAAAGAGACACAAACTTTCCTTCGAAGATACGAGCAAAGATAGTTGAATAACGCCCTTTTCCACACAGCCAATAAAATGCTTAGGTGCGTGACAATGGCCTGACGTAATTTTAGCGATCTTTCTCTTCTTCCCTCCCTTTTTGTGTCTCCTTTGTTCCGTCTTCTCTTTGCACACAATTCTCATTCACTTTCGTTGGTTCGTTTTAAAAGGAACATTTGTTCAGAGGCCGCTGCTAAGAATTAATGGAAGGAAAAGCTCGAAGGATAAATGTTAGGTAAGCATTATGAAGATTCTTATACTTTTGGTTAAAAAAAAAAGATGGAGGAAAGGGGGAGGTTGTGTAATTAATTAAAACGCCGCAATTGTATGCACTTTGTGAGAGTTTTATGAGGTGGAAGCCAAGGATCAGAGAACTTGATCCGAAAAGAGCTTCCTCGGAATTCTATGGCGTCATCGTTGTGAGGCAATATTATACAAGAAGTCTCCGAAGTGCTGAGTAAACGTTGCAAAGACGGTGTTCACCAACCATCCTTTCCCATAATTCAACGGAAGGGTTCTTCTTCCTCTTCTTCTTCTCTGTTCATGACTTCCAGACATCTCAAAAGAAATTGCCCCAGTTTACGAGATAGTTCATGAAAATTAAGAAGATGTGGCCCCTCCACGCACCCCCCAAAAAGAGGGCATAGTGTAACTTTCCTATAAACATAAAAAGAAATTCTAAAACTACTTTATATAAACTTGCGTATCTTCTTTTCAAGAAGAAAACCTACATTCTCTTTTATTGTCCCATCGAACTGAAGAAAAAATATTTCTATCACAATAAAAAAATAAGATAAAGCTGGAACAATACACTAACTTCTTGACATCTGATAATGTCCTCTGAACACCGAAGAGCGAAAAATAAAAAATCGTGTCATTTATGCAAAATAAGCTGCATACCATCTCAATAATGGCCCATCGTCATGAAAAGCTGAGAGATGAGTTCCTATAAAACCATTCAAAATAATAATAGTAGTAAAAATAAGGACAGAACTTTCGCCATTAAGAAAATTATCAGCAACTTCAATGGGAAAGAATAAGAAAGGAAAGACGAATAAAAAAGTCTATGACTAGAACTGAAGAAATTGTTGGGACATAAACCTGAGTATAAAGGTTTGTATTATAACTAACATAATATTATATAAAAACTGTGTTCGTCTTTCATTGGATATGCTATTTGTTCACACTTGTAATAGTAAGATGCCAAACCGCTTTCTTATCTTTCATCTTGAATTACAAGACATAATCCTAGTGATTGTTTGCTTCAAGAGACACCTTTTGCCATTATTATTAGTTTAAATATAAGTTTTTCAGCGTGGATTTCTTTCCACCAAAAGCTACAATACGTGTAGGGTTTTTGGAATACAGTGAAAACTATTAACATGTTCTTTTATTGTTCCACTGAGTAAGTGTACAACTTTGTAAGCTTCAGAAGTGTGAGAATGAGTTATTAACCAAAGAATTTACCTTTCCTGCACGACAGGATTCAAAGCGAAAACACGATCTACATAGACCAGTCGTGGTGGTTGTGAACTATGACGCGTCTGGCTAGCTTCCAAGAGGTTTCCGGTTCGAATCCCAGCTGTCGCATGTATATTTGTGTGCTTTTATAGCATTGAACTAATAACGGAATGGGTCCAAGTCGATATTTGGTAAAACCCGAACAAATAAAGTTAATCACAATTTGCCAAGATAATCAGACAGAACTTGTTGGTTTATAATATATTTATAGCAATATTACTGGACTAGATTCCCTTTAGCTGATGGATCCATTATCGAAAATCTTTTTTGTGATGACATCCAAACCAACTTTATAATATTTCTTTTATTTTCCTTTGAATTACAGCTGTTTCTGTTATTATATTTCCCTTATAGTCTAATAGCTATAAAGCTATTGATTAATCGGTGGTATTAACAGCAGAACAGTCAAGTACCAACTTATTCGAAATAATGTTTCTGAAACAGCGTGACGCAAGTATAGTTAGTAACTCAAAAGATTGCTAGGCTCAGGAATGCCTTGCCCAAAATTTTGTCTCGATGACGTATTGGGAATATTAGATCATTATTGAACAGAAAATAAAAAAAGTAACAATCCGAATACCTTCAACCAAGCAAGAAATAAAGATATTGGAAAAGTCAAGTAGTATTAGGAAAGTGAATTATTATTTGAAAATTGGTTACATTAGAGGCCGAAAGTTTGAAGCCATGATGTGTACAAGTTATCCACACAGTGTTACCAACTCTTAAAAAATATTTCTTTTACATTGCATTTCGTTAGGTTTATTAGGTATGTCGAATAAATGCTACCAGTCAAACATATTCAGAGTTGCAAAGTTTGGTACCTACAAATAAAGACCTTCAAAATAATTTTATCCTTAGTTGGCAACACTGAATAGCTTCTGATACTGTAGTGATATGTTATAGATACTCTGCACTTGTCTCTATCATGGCCGGATAGTTTCATGCTGATTGCGTAAACAAATTTGAAGATAATTTGGTATATGTGCCAATGTTACTCGCCATCGCCATCTCGCCATCTTGGATTTTTTGTAAAAATACCTCATTTCTTTACAGAAACAGTTATATAGTTTTTGCTACTCTGTCGATTTCAACGTATCGTGCACCATTGGAAAGGTAATTAATTTCCTATAATTTACGTGTTACTTGGTAATGTATTTCCAATAATTTGACCCTGACGCAGTTAAATAGTCAATTTCTAAATGTTACCCTAATTGAAATACTGCTTTAAGGACAAAAAAACGACTGAAAATAGTAGCCAAGATTAACATCGGCACACTTTTAATACATTTTTGTACAATTATCTCAATGTAAGACGGTGTTTCTGTTTGAATTAGTTCTTAGTTATCACTATGTACAGCTTAGTGCATTTGCTACAATATTGTTGTATTGTGTGTTGTTGGCACACAGCAATTTTTATAGAAACATCCTATAGAAATGTACTTATATTATGTTTTCCAGTTTGAAGACGATCGGTGTTAGTGAATTTTCCCCGTTCTCACCCATCAGCAGTAACCTCAACTATGGATATGGTTGATGTGGCACCAGACATGTGTGCTTTATGTTAAAGATGTAGCGACACGGAGAAAGAATGTAAGTAAGCCTATTAACCGTGCCAGTGAGCAACGTCTAACAGTAATATGAGAACTGAAGAAGGGAAAGTCATCCACGTTTGTACAGAAGTAAGTGGTGCAATTCAAAATATATCACTTCATCTACCAAGTCCACTGCCCACCGGTAAAACATCGCTTCATATCTATGTGGGGAGTATTCAAATATTTTATCGTCTTACTTTTCAATTATCAATTGGTCTATAAGTTTTAAGCCAAAAATGTGGATAATCTATAGGCTAAATACGAGGAGTGTGTGAAATGTTTCTCGGTCTTACACTGAAGAAAAGCCAGAGTCAGGCCAAATGCTATTTATTTTTCTGCGAATTTTCCTTTGACTGGTACACAATTAATGCAACGTTTTTACGATAAAATCACACTTCTACAACACTTATATAACTTGATCATCAGTAAAACTCTTTTTGAGATTTGGGAACAAGTTATAAGTTCGAAGGTGCATAATCTAGCCAATATGGCGGATAGGATGACGTGTGGAAATCACAGGTGTACATCATATATTAACAACATTAACGTGAACAAAATTAACATATAAAAACGTTCTCCTATTATATTTTCATACTGTAGTATATAAATAACCAAAGTTTTTTTTTAAATATAACATTACAAATAACCCCAACAGGTTGTTCACTGACTAACATTTACGGCCAACTTCAATTTAACTTATCACCGACACTCCCAGATATAATTATACTAGAAGACCTGGCTGAGGAGAACAGTTTTTCGAAATAGTTGTTTTCTACTATTCTGGAGCAGCGAGCTGAAAGTTGAAGTTATCTTAAACGGATTATATAGGGAATGTGGAATTCTTCATGCCATAGATATTACTGCAAACTGTGGTGTTACAAGGGTAGCCCGCTTTTCTTCTTATATGGAGGTATAAGAAGAAAAACAGACCAATATCGTGAAGATTTGCCAGATTCTTCCCCCCCCCCCCCCCAATGATTATTGAGTCAATAGAGTGAAGACTGAAAAAGATTCTCGCAAATCATAAGCGTATTGACCTGTTTTTGCACCCCCCCCCTCTCATGATCGATCTAGACCCTTTATCGAAATAGATCCAGACTGCTCCACTTATACTTCAAAGTACAAAACTAAACCTTGCCTACAACGCAATCTTGTAAAATCTATAGTACAATGTTGACACGCTTAAAGCAGCAATATCCGTGGACCAGCCGCAGCTGAACAACACCTTGCAGACATACTGGAAAAGGAAATTGAACTTCAATAAAACAATAAATGGTCCTTTTAGGCCAAACTATGGGTTGATAGGTGAACAGCAAGAAAGCTTCAGAACACTGCGCAAAGCTGCTATGCAAATGGCACCTTGCTCAGCAAAACGAGTCAGAGATTAGAAGAGGGATGAAAGATAACAGGTACTCCAGAAACCAAACTTGAATTAATTGAGCTCACCAAAGTAATAGCCATTTCGAAGAACCAATCATAGATATTCTGCAGTGAGTGGAATTTAGTATCAACGAGGAGGTTACCATCCACTGCAGAGAGTTAGTACCAAAGTTGGATGAAAAGTGGGAATTCAATTTGGGAAGTTGCAACGTCCGCTTTGGTTCGGAGGCCACGAAGGAGTAGTCAAAGATGGCAATTCGACTTCGCGCTGAACTTTCTAAAGAGAAATCTACACGCAATAATCAAGACTTAAAAAGAAAACGAGACGCCTGCTCTCAAAAGGCAGAGAACACTAGACAGAGACAAGCATACACCGATACCCAGGAGAGGAAATCCATAGAGGGTCTGTCGTAAAATAAGGAATTGAAACTGCAATATAAAAATATCGCCCTTTTCAGGCTCAACAAAATATTCAGAAAACCGAAAACTCCAACCAATAATTCCAACAAGTTCCATAGAAAAGAAGAGAAAAAGAGACAGACTCACAACCAAGAAAATAAAAATGACTGAGTCCTTCATTCATAGCCTAACAAAGCAGATTTCTCTAGACATGAGGCAGAAGTCTTAGACGACGAAGTTTTCGTTTCTACCCTACACTTAAACCGAAAACTTTAACCCTCAATAAACATTTTTATAAATCAGGTAGGATCTGGATAGATATTACCAGAGGGCACTATGGAAGACGAAAACAAACTTACAGAAATACAAAATTCGTACAGAAATCCTCTAACGGAGTCCATACCCAGATGGGACAGCAAATTTACTATTTGACGGATACAAAATTTGCTACAAACATTTTAGGACAAAGCTTGCTGCAAACTTTGTTTCTCAAAACGTTGGGAGACCAACATCGAACCTGTAGCAAAAAAAAAAAGTTCATTCTGCAGCGAGATTCGAACTCACAACCTTCAGATTTGTTTGTTGTCCGCCACTCTACTGATTGTTTCATGGGTTCTTCGGCTGAACGAAGTACATTTTAGTAGTCCTTTTATATTACGAAAACAGTTTCTGGAATAAAGGCATTTATGTAGACTGTAATTCCCTAAAGTTATGAAGAAGGCTGGTTCGTGACTTTTCAGAACCGAATCACCTCAAGAGTATTATAATGATGCGTACTTTACTGTTCGGGTCGATGACATATCTCAAGCAAACTGGCTGCTAATTTCCCACATAGGACGCTAGTTTAAACCAAGTTTCGACTAGCCTTGATTCTTCCTTACAGTGATTTCTCCTGTTGGATTACTTACTGGAACGCTGTTTTTTTTTTAATCCGAATTTAACCCCTGCTTAGTGATGTTCATATAATTTAAAAATGCGTATACTGTACTGTATGTTCAGAAAGAGAAAGATTATTGTGCAGTACTTTAAAAAAATAATACATCATCCCGCTAGGAATCGAACCCGCGTCCCCGGAGTAGTTTTCCAATATGTTAGCCATAACACTACAGTACCAGCTGCCAGTTGGCTCTTGTCAGTGTTCTTTATGCAAGCACACCCACGAGTCAAAACACGTGTCAGAACTGATTACGTTTTTCACGGTATACTTTCTTTCTCGGATGAGTTGTAACAATTCAACATAGATAATTATTCTTATCTTTCAGTATACGCAATACAGAGCAAAAAAGGAATATGTTATCGACCTGAGGAGGTACTGTAATTTATTCTTCACGTAGCGTGTTCAAGAAAGGTGTGTGTTTGAAAGAGAAAGAAACTAAGATAGACAGAAAAAAATGCTTTGCGTTGAGAGAGAGGGGGAGGAAGGGAGAAAAAATCTCTCACCTAATATACGTTAACGGTTCACAATATGTGATATATCAAACCTCAAACAAACTTCCGGCAAAATTTGATGCGCAAAGTTGGTAATGTCAATTTTGCAGCAAACTTAGATGTGCAAAGTTTGTAATTCGAACATTTCTACAACATTTAAACACACTTTATGCGGTAAGTTTATCACTGCAAAGGAAAACAAGGCTACTACAAACTTGGCGTAAATTTGGGTGGTATCTAGGTAGCAACCTAGTTGGCGAAAGGTGGACAAAAATGTACACATCAAACTATAAACAGAGTAAGTTTGAAATTTTCTATATACAGGGGTGTAGTAAACTGATACTTGACAGGAGGTGTACGCATAATGTACACGAAGTGTATTCACCCCCCTCACATACGAAAAGAGATAAAATGTCGTAGATAGTGAGCAAGCACGGTAAACTGATAGTCACGCAGAGAACTCGAATAGGCATACGAGACACATAGATTGGAGTTTGATCCCCTACATTCGTCAATGAGACGATAGATATAGGGGTAACATCCTCAAATTGGAGAATCTGTTAGCAGGTGTGAATGGAAGGGCCGGGCTCCATACCTCGTTCAACACTGTGAAATATGTAGGAATCGGCGTCATGATTACTGAGACTGAGTTAGTGGAGCCAATCGTAGATCACATTTCACGCTATGCAGCGGTTCCCATCAGATTCAATAGTCATTCAAAGAATGGAAAACTCAGTAGACACGCCACCTGGGCAACTTTTCTCTGGAATTGCGCAGTCGATCATCTAGATTTACTGTTTCTGTTATAATTGTGATGTCCTTTTTTGCATTATTCTAACTATACCGTTGGACTCTAGAATTTTCTAGACCAAGTATCTTTGACGACATTCCGCAGATTAATCATAATCAATTTCTCATAATATGCCCAGTTTGTAGTGCAGACAAATTTTCACACTACGTCAAACTTTCTTTCCTCTCCTCTAGCCCCGTCTTTCTCTTTCTCTCTTTCTTTGATAATTGTTCGCTTACTCGAAAAGGATTTGTCAACTTTCCACACCAAAGACCAGAGTTTAGTTTCTCTTAGGGGGTGTACCTTAAAATTGAGGGTGTTATTAGGGTTGTTACGGGGTGTAGGGAAACCCCAGGCCTTTCTTGCCCTCTGGCGTTAAAATTTTGCATATGAACATTTAATCACATATTCTATTAGATTCGATGGGTCTCGTCGCATAATTGGATTGCATTTTCTTGGTAACTTATGTGAATTGTAACACAAAAAAGTTTTCTTGAGAAATGTGTATTTGTTAATATTATTTTAGGTACCTCCTAATTAATTGGTTTCTTCCCTCAGGCAAAGAAGACAAATTACCATCCCGTTCATTTACTAAAGGCCAGGGACGTTACCATCTCTTCCTTATCCAACAGAAAGCGAACAGCTTTATTGACAAGATTACCTGATATTTGGAATCTCCACGGAGAGCTTAAAAATTAAAATTTGAATTTGAACACATCCGTTTGAAAAGGAAATAAATTAAAAGGATGACAGAAAACTGAAATAAATTTTTTATTTGTTTAACACAACAGTAATTGCAATATTAACATTTTTGTGTAATGACATGAATAAAAATATTTAGATGCAGAAAAATGGGAAGAAACATACATTCAAAAGATCTTAACATTTTTTTTCTTCTCCTTCCTCTTTTCTTATCATCGCTTGATGAAAAGAAAGAGAGAGAGAGAGAGAGAGGGTCTTATAGAAACCAGTGGGAGAAAAGTTCTTCACTAAGTTACCACTACCCCTTTTTCTCTTTGATTTAAGTTTCATTCGATTTTCGATAATCCACTCGCAATGCCTCAAGCATTTTCTCTTTTTTTCACTTTACGTACTTTTTACTTTTTTCTTTTTTTCCTGTCTACATCTCTCTTCCCCTTTTGTTCTTCGTCTACCCTCTTGATCTAAAAATTAACTTTCTTCTGTGGCTGACGTTATACAAAAAGGAGTAAAGCCCACAATAATCACTTGCTTATCAAACTCAAGTTGCCTAACATAGAGTCTTCTTCGCTTGAAATCTTTACGAGACGTCTACTAATACTTGAAGACAAAAAGACTTGCATTGTTACTATACGTCACTGTGTTCTAAAACAACCTATAAATAGTTAGCTCTAAGATCTGCATAGTAATGCGTTGTTTTTGTCGTGGACACTGGACACTTAGCTCTTCAAACCAAGAAAGATTTCTCTGGTGAACCATTTATGGAGTACCAAAGTTAAACTATGTTTACGCGTAACAAATCTATCTCGTTAGAGCAAGAATTTTATTTTTTTCGTGAGACTGTTATCTATGAACAGGATGCTTTAAATCAAAATAACTAAATTGAAAATGTAAAAGCAAGTCCCGTACAAATTGTACTCTGGTCCGTCGAGATGGAGCGGTAGACACCAACGACCTGATACGAACAAAATAATTTAGAATAACAAATAATTGAGCAGAAATTCTACCAGATGCCGCCAGTGGGTATATCACCCTCCAAATTCTCAATTCTTACCGTCAATTGTTTTTTTTTTTAAGTCGATAGAAACCCTGCAAAAGTATTTAAACCCTGCTAAACTCCTTAATTTTGACTTTAGAGCCCCCAAAATAAAAATCCTTGCAAAAATTCCTGTATTTGAGAAATGAAATGTAAAAATAATAATATTCTCTAGGAGATAAATCATATATCTATGCTTCTTCGTATCTATATCTATTCATTATGCTTACAGTAACACAATCACGCAGTTTGTAGAAGGCTTTCATTTAGGTTAGAAAGAAGTTTCTTCTAGAGATCTCTGCTTGGACTCCATAAGTTTGATCTATTTATTATTTAGTCTATTATTTATTTATTTACAACTAGCCGGAGACACGTCTAAGACTTGACCTTGGAATCACTCACTCTGAGGTACTGTTATTTACATCTTTAAGCCAGAGTAATATTCTAATAATAGAATACCACCATGATACTAACTGAAGTGAATTTTATTTATGGATTTTTGACATTTAAGGCTCTGGCCGGAATAGGAAAGGGAAAGGATTGGGGAAAGTGTCGGCCAGGGTATACGTTGAAGGTGCCATCACGGCATTTTCCTGGTGTGACTGAGGGAAAAAAACCACTACCTCCCGAAAAGTACGTCAATGTTCTATCCCTGAGACACGGAAGCTCGATCCATGATGTTATTAACATATAAATAATATAGAAGCGTCTACTAGATGTCACACAGTAGCTTCTTTATATATAAGATAGAGTAGACATTTTTTTGTCTATAAGATAAAGCAAGTATACGTAGCCTTATTTTAAAAATATAAATGAAGGAAATAAGTTTCTTGTTACACTTTAAATAAATTTAAATTCAATAGAAAATTAGAGCATAGAAATGTACTTACGTTAATCTTTGACTCGGTCTGAGAAATATTTTGGTTTGCTTCGCTAACTTGTAAATCCTTAGAAAATGCATAGAACAAGAAAGAAAAATTGAAATGAAAAACTGTGGAGAAATTATCCTACTAAATGTTTGATCAAAACTGACTGTTTCTTTGTATTTCCTACAGCCTACGGCCTAAAGTGATCCCCAGGTTTACGCATTTCAAAATAAGTAGGCCTAAATGAGATGGTATGCTATGCCGTTAAATAAAACTGGAATTTCCTAAAGAACCTTAAATTTCCCCAAAACCTAAAAAAAAAAAAAAGTTTCAAAAAAATATTTTAATCTTTCAAGAATTTAATTTTTCAATATTTTCCATTTTGGTAAAAATGAACTGCATCGAAACATAATCAATTTCTCAAAAAGACTTTTTTTTTTAAATCACCAATTCGGTAGTCCATTTCCAAAACACTCTTTGTCCAGAATCATTGAATATTGAAATGTTGGGATTATTTAAGTCATTTCAGTATTTTATAACATTATTAGTAAGGTTTTTACAATTCCAAATTTTCTGGAAAATCCTTTAAATATCACAGAAAATAACAGTAACATTTGTATATATTTTAATTTTTTGAACAAAAGCAAAATCATGATGATCTAAAATTTATTTCGCTAGCTTCTAGGATATTCATGGCTGCAAAATTTCCCTAGCTTTTGAAAAATAACAAGATCTTTTGTCTCTTTTTAAATGATATGTTGCTCGGACAAGGATCGTCTTAAACTACACAATTATTCTGAGAAATTTGTGCAACCTTGGTTTTGAACTTTATCATAGTATATCGTAATGTTCCCTTCAGTTTTGATTTGGTAGAGTCAAAGATGTACGGGATTGATTTATAGCCCTCAACCCTTTATTTACATACAAGAACAAAGTTAACAAAATTACCGTCCCGAAGAACACAGTTTACAGTTTATCTGATTACAAAATGATTAAAGATATTTTATTTAATAGTGATCAGTTAGAAATTCTGGAAAATATAATGACACCAGTTCCTTAGCGAGCTGCGTGTCGGGAAGTTGTACCAGTTCCTTAGCGAACTACGTACGGAGAATATTTCAGGTGAGAGTATAACCCGACCAACATATGAATAGACGTGGCAAGTTTTGGAACAACCGATGAACCATGCCAAAACAATAAAGACGCACAGATGTGTTACTACTCTTCGCCTCTCGCTTGAAGTGTTGCCAACCAAGAAATTTTGTTGCTGGTTGTTTTGTATTAATTTTAGAACCAAGATATTAAAAATTACATTACAGTTTCAATATATTGATTATTGAGAAGCTATATTTATTGTCCTTGTAATCCACATATGGGAAGAAGATTACATATGACTTGGGCAAGTTAAATAAAAGCTCTGTTAATAAAAACTTATATGCTTGCCACTCTCGCAACCCACCTCTTGTATCTCTTTAGACAATTTTCTAGTTTCTACCTTGAGATACGCTAGCAAGAGTTTTTACCCAGGCTTCATGGCAGAGGTGTAACTGCATATTAGGTCCCCACCCCGCAAGAGAATACCCATGGCTGAAGTTCGATTCGGTCCGCTGAGAGGCTATTGTGAAGGGCTCCCCGTATTGAGGGCTTTTGCGACATAGTAGTTACACCCCTGCTTCATGGTCCAGGCCGTAGCGTCCTGGACTTCGGAGCGGCAATGCGGAGGTACGCGATTGAGACTTTAGAGGTCGGCCATCGTGACATTTATGTCTAGGTTTGTCCTCAGCCACACCAGGCGAATGCCGGAATGATACCTTCGCAAGAGCCTTGTCGACTCCCTTCCCTCATTGTCATTACAAATACTTCACGAAGATCCCTTCTTATATTGTCCTTCCAACGTCATCTCGGTCTTCCCACAGGTCTCTTTCCCTCCGGCTTTCCAACCAAGATGGAATAAAATCTTCCCCCCCCCCCTCATCCGAGCTACATTGCATACCTACCCAAGTTGTTGTGATTTCATTATTCTTACAGCATCGGTAGATGAAGTATTTAAACTTGTGTACTTTCTCTATGTTCTCGTTCTTAGTTGTTATGTATGTAGCCACACTTTTGTTAATAAAATATAATTTTGGAAGGTTATATGCATAATTGTACAACAAAGTAAATAAACGGGCTGAAGATATAACTGGAAGATTGTTTGAACACTATACAATTCCACGCCCGTTGACGGATTAGAATAAAGTATTGGTACATGTATTCCTTAGTACCGAGCCACCGTAGCTCAGTGGTAGAGCGTTGGCGTAGCATTCGGGTGGTCACGAGTTCGACTCCAGCGGACGACCATACTGACTGAGGATTTTCGAGGGTTTTCCTCAGTCACACCAAGCAAATTCCGTGATGGCACTTTCAACGTAGGTCGTGGTCGACACCTTCCCGAATCCTTTCTTCTCCTACGGCCTGAGTCTTAGATGCCTAAAGTCCATAAATGAAATTTAAAAAAAATGTTCCTTAAAACCTAGAGAGATTAACTATAGCATTGAAAGCCCCCTCCCCACGAAGGGGTTAAACGTGGAAGTGCAACTCGGAAACCACTGGAGTTAGAAATTTGATATTTGACATGAAAATACTTTGTTTCAATTCATTACCAATAGCTATCTTAATTTTTGATTCGACATCCCCGATGAGGGGGCAAAAACATCTTAAAGAGTGGAACATGAGAAATCGAAAATTGTTAAAGGTTAGAAACTTGAAATTTGGAATGGGTATTCCTTAGGACAAAGAACAATAAATAACAAATGTTACAAGTCGACAAGTATGTACTGTGACTTCCAGATGCAACGACCTTTAACCTTGGATAAGTACCTTTGCTTTCCGCTCCAGTGATTCCCTTTCGTGTAAAACATGCTGTTAAGCCCCTAAATGATATTTCAGCCCCTCCCGCAATTGCTAGTCACTAATGAGACAATAGTAATCTCACACAAAAGCAAGTTTCATAGTTTTAGAAGAGTATGTTTTATGGTATACTTTCCCGACTACACCTTTGGTAACACTGTTTATGAGCTTGGGAAGACATCTGCTGCAGCGTATAAACAACCACTAGCGACCCCACCCTCGCGTCTATTCCTACTCTGGTCGGGTGATACACACCAGTTCCTTGGCGAACTACGTGTGTGGATAACACCAATTCCTTAGCGAATTGCGTGTCGGGTATTTGTACCAGTTCCTTGGCGAACTACGTACAGGTTGAGTTAGGACTTATGTGTGAGAATGCACACCAGTTCCTTGGCGAACTACCTGTGCGGGATAGTACCAGTTCCTTAGCGAACTACGTACTAGGATGTTCCAGTTTCTTAGCAAACTGCGAACGGTTGAAGGAGAGGAGCTGACCACCCAGGGGAAATGAGTGATGGCTCTTGCTCTGTGCGGGTCCTTTTTAAAGGTGAATGTAGGGGTGGTTTCTCTTGCTTTTCCTATTTGACTCCAGCTTTCTCTGTCTTCCGTTATTCGCTCCATCTGGTGTTAGTTTGAGGAGTTGACCGTCGTCTGCTCCAATGTGTATGTATTATTTGTTTACTTGCATAACCACATGTTTGTCCTATAAACTTGTGTGTTATTGTTTATGCAGTGTCCACGTGTTAGCTATACACGCTGGTCATTACGATATCATTTTATTGATCTATTATTTTTATAATGTATAATTTTTAGAATATATAATTTATATTAATATGTTTCAGGCACGTACCCAGAAGTTTATTTTGGGTGGGTCCGAGCTCTGTCTGGGTGTGAAATTTACGTAAAATGCCTATAATTTTGCCCCCCAAAATTATACTAATTTAACAAAGATCTGAATTTGGGGGCGGACCCATACCCTCTCTCTGCGTACATCCCTGATATGTTTCTTTCTTTCCTGTTGTTGAAATGAGCCAAAGTAATCAGGTTCGTACTCATGAAACCACTATTTGTAAATAGTGATTTATTTAATGTAATATTAATGCTTGATACATTCTTCCGTTAGTTTGTAAGGTTCATTCCACACTATTACCCCCTCTTAAGCCACTTCAAGCACTGCCTAGAGTTCTGCCATGCATAACTCTTCAATGGTCATTTATTGATATCTCCAGGATTGCATTATTTTTTTTTTACATATTGCCAAAGGGAATATGTAAAATATGGGAATGAGAGAATAGGTCATATACGAAGTAAGTAGTCAAGCTGGCTAGTCAATTATACAAAACAAAAAACATACATTAGTAACACTTACTTTCAAAATGAAGAACAATATTGCTTTGGCTACCCTACCTTCATAAAAGACAATTAAATATACACTCGGAAGATAGCGGAAATTTCGAATATATATTTAACCCCCTCGAAGAAATTATGGACTCCTTTATTAGACGCAATGGTACGAATAATCGTTGGCGCTGCTTCCTTTGGACTCCGCCCTTTCCTTCGACTTTTTCCTGCATCCGTTATCCCCAACACGAATGAAATTAAACGCCTTTGGCTGCCCCTTTGGATCGTGGTCCCAGTAAAGGAGACGTTTTATTGTGTGAGTTTTCTAAGCTTTCAAAAACAGGAACAGATATCTCATAAGACCGATAACTGTGGAGTGTTGGAATCGCGCCCATTCACCCACTTATCATCAACTGAGATTGCATTGGGAGAAATACAAAATTCACACACACACACATAGAAAGAGAGAGAGAACTCCACTCTCGAGAAACAGGCGCAAATCCTTATGGACTATCTAAATGTGTTACGCAATGCTCTATTTGTTGCCATAGCAACCTTTTGTGAATTATACTTAACCTTCGTAGTTCTTTCTATGAATATTGTTTTATCAACGAAGTATCCAACAGTCTTAAACAACATCTCAAGGTTATTATCTTTAATGATAACCTGGTCTCATCGGCGACAGCAACTTGATGACTATAGTAACGCAGCGGAAGTAACATGAGGGATTAACTAGTACACTCATAATTCCTGTCACTTCAGGAATTCAGAACGGATTACGCCACTACGGCTATCTCTTAACCAACTACTCAACTACATGGAGCATAAAGGATACTGAGAAATGGCTTGGCGTATGAAACATCGCTGGTCGGTTGACCTTAGTTCGATTACGGGCGAGGTGACCATTTTTTTTTCAAAGAACTTGACTATTTTCCCTATGTACTTAGGCAGACTATGTAACTCGGAGAGGGGAAAACGACAATTATATTCCATCGTGGTTGGTAAGCCTGAGGGAAAAGGGTCATTGGGGAGACCGAGACGTCGTTGGGATGACAACTTTAGAAGAGATCTTCGAGAGTTAGCTGTTCGTGGTGAAAATTGGCTTGATCTTACCCAGGATAGAATGCAATTGCCAACGATTGTTATTGCAGTTCCCTAAGCCATAGAGTTAGTTAGTGGTTCAGTCCATTTCAATATGTAGTTGGAGTCAGGCGTATACATTTATCAAGTTCTGACGGAAGGCAAAAATAAATAAAATAAAAATAAAGTAAATTAAAACAAGATGTTTTGACTAGACGCTTACAAAAATCAATTTAAGTCTATTGCATCAAAGTCATTCAGTGACACACCTGATTTCTGGTTCTAGAGGATCAGTTTGAGTTTCTCTTCAGAGTTAGAAGCCGTTCACTTAAACGTTCTATGTGTCATATGCAATGTCACTTTATTTATATTCAAGATAACTGCTAAAATGCCCCCAATCCTCCAGTTACTCTTTTCCATTTAAGAAAACAACCACAATCCTCCATCGACTGTTTTGTCGTTTAAGATAATTGGCACAACCCTCCGTTAACTCTTTCCCTATTTGAGACAATCGTTATAATTCTCCGTTAACTCTATTATCGTTTGATATAACCGTATCACACAAACTAACTTGATAAATATGTCTTGAACATACTATCATTCTTGATAATGATCTCGTGACTTGATTTTTTTCGATATATATATCTCATCAACTTATTTTCATTCGAGATAACTGTACCATGAATTCATTTCCATTCGAGATAACTGTGCCTAGAATTCATTTCTATTGGAGATAACGGTGCCACGAATTCATTTCCATTGGAGATAACGGTGTCAGGAATTCACTTCCATTCGAGATAACTGTGCTACGAATTCATTTCCATTCGAGATAACTGTGCCATGAATTCATTTCTATTGGAGATAACGGTGCCACGAATTCATTTCCATTGGAGATAACAGTGTCAGGAATTCATTTCAATTCGAGATAACCGTGCCATTAATTCATTTTCACACACTTAGCCATCAGGAAAAACGTGTATTTCAAGTTTCTTTTAAAGCTCTGTGAAAAGAGAGTAACATTATTATCGAATCTGTTTGCTTTATCTCAAAAATATGTTCCGAGTATGATCCAATCAAAATGAAGTATTAATATCTCAAATTCACTGTTAAGATAAATCATGTTTGCGAGCAGTGTCGAATATGTACATTCGGTATATGTATGGTATTCTAACTAGGTAACAAAAGTATACAAACGTGTGAGTATATGTGTATGTTTGCACGTATGTATGCACGTCTGTATGATTTATTGCTTCATCAAATCTATGAGTTCCAAGTTTACATTTTTATGAAGTATATTTTTTTATTCTGTCGCAGCACATAAATTCTTTGGTGTATTCTCTGTGATTTTTAGATTACAAACGGATTTAACGATGAGGACTGTTTGTGTACTTTTCAATACGCAGGCGGATGCAGAAACGCAGGATTGTTATTACCTGAGGACAGGTCGTCTGCCTCGACAAATGGTGCAATTTGGTTGACATTCCTGCTCTATATTTAATCCCCTCTTTTTTTCTCTTCTCTGTGTATAAAACCATCTCCCTCTCATATTCTTTCATGTATGGGTCTTCCTTTTCTATTGATGAGTGTAGGTGTGCATGTTTCCCTTTCGACACAGTAATAACTAAAAGAAGAAAAATCAATAAGCATTTCGCACGAGTTTGCTACCCTAACAAAACATGTCGTTGAAGCCAAATCAATACGAATTCATATCGTATTATATTTTATGGCCTTGATGCATTTTAGGCTCAGGCCGGAATGTGGTAGCGAAGAGGATGTAGGAAGGAAAGTGACCAGAGTATAGTTTGACGGTACCCTCCCAGCGTTAGCCTTATGTGAGTTAGGGAAATCTTGGGAAATCATCTGTTAGGATATCAGTTCGCTGAGTTCGCTGAGTATAATCAACAGGAAAAGAGTACGTACTGCTTTGTTTATAGACTTGTTCGGAATTAAAATATTGTAAAATAATACGAACAGACTTTTTTTGCTGTCTGCCCGTGCGAAGATGGTGGTATACAAATGAAGACTACAGAGAAAGAACGTGCTATGTCCATTTTTGGTCAAATTGGGATAATAGTTCCATCTCTTTGCTCTTTAGACCTTTTTAACAAAGCATCATGCCTGAAGAGAATATGCAAATAATAATAATAATATAAATGCATGAAATGTATAAATAAAAACGATTTAACGTCATCGATGTGAAACATTCTTCAGTATCTCGTTTGCGAGGACTGTTTTCGAATGATGAAAAGAAACAAAAATCCAACTAACAAAGTTGAATCTAATTTCGCAGCAAATCTTAACAAAGAAGGACAACAAAGAACAAGCAACAAGAACAAAGAAAGAAAGTACATAGAACAAAAGAAGATCAATACTTGGTAAATAATTATTTAGTGCAAAATTATTTACAAAACTTCAAACTTCCTCTTCTTTTAGAGCGTGTGTTTGTGTACTTCAGGGAACAATCTTGAATTTCTTTTCTCTTTATTTAAGAGAGAGAGAGACTCTCCACGCACAAGAACTTATATAGATATAAACTATCAGGGGCCGCCGTCATACAAGAAATAGTATGCCACAAAACTACACAAAGAAGAAAGGAAGGGTTGTTTGGACTAAAGCATTATTAAAATATTTTACCAAGAAAAGTAATAGAGTTATGCACACATACAAGGTTTTTTTCACACACAAACAACAGAGAACGAAAAAGTATATATGTAAGGCAACAAGGAGGAACGAAAGAGCGACGTGTTTTGCATGTATATATATATAAAACCCTTGAGGGTAGAGAGATAGGGGAGGGAGGTTCAAGCCTTGGGCAACACAGCATGAAAACAAACTTTGATTACTTCCTTTGGAGAGCTCTTTCTCTATCAAGTTCTTTCTCTCTTCTCTCTGTAATTTTTTCAGTAGGCTCTCTGCTTAATTTCTCCCTTCCTTAAGCACGAAAATTTTCAGACGCTCCGCATTTATGGAATAGATATCTCCTCTTTGCTGCCCAAAAAGCGAAAGAATTATCTGCTCTGAAGAAGAGCCCTTTTATATGTATATATAATTTTTGTACTACTTTCTCTTCTTCTTCTTCTCTCTCTGACACACACACATATATATATTTAGAAGAGAGAGAGAGAGAGAGAGAGAGAGAAAGAGAGCTTTCTCTTTTAGAGTACCCCAAAGAATGGTCTTTGATAGTTTCTCTAAAACCCGTATGAGAGATTCATCTGAAAGAAAACGAAAATCATCTCTCTCTTTTCTCTCTCTCTCTCTCTCTCTCTCTCTTTCTTGCGCGCGCGTTCTTCTTCTCTGCAAACGACCTAATAAGCAGTTGGGGAAATCGTTGTTGAACAACACATCTTAATAAAAAGAACCCAACACTCTCTTATTTCCACTTTAATTACAATCTTCTAAAGCACAAAATTTTGATGATTCGTCGAGAGCAAATTAAATGGATATAGAAGAGGAAAATAGAATAGAACGAGGAAGTAAAACCTAAAAAAAAATAACATCTTTCTTATGTTTCCGCATATACTTCTGTCCTAATTTCTTGTAACTTCTTTCTCAAATAAAGATACATAGAAAATAGATGAAGAACTAAAGATAGAAGGGTCATCATCCATCCTTAACCAAACTTTTATTTCTAAGTCTGAAGACATAGAATTGAAATCCAAATTATAATAATCTTTGATGTTATACCTGAGATTGTTGCAAATATGGACAGCATTTAGATACTACCCCATCTAAGAAAGAAAAAAGTAAAGACTGTATTAATATTTGCTAGACGTATGTCATATGTTGAAACAAGATTCCAATGAGAATATAAATACGTTGTAGCTGAAACCTTGTACACTACGAGACAAAAGAAGGTTCATAATACATGTGTTAAAATAGAAGGTTGCTTCTCCGTGGTTCTGAATCATTATTTACGTCATTTAATAATTGAGTTGCTAAGTTTCGTTGCTACCAATAATATTACCGAAGTTGATGTTCTCCCTACAAAATAATAATAATTAGGATCATATAGACAGTTTAACTCTCCTATGTAGCCCCTTCTATGTTAAATGTAGCGAACAACAGGCAATCAGTCTCAGTTCTTTACCAATTGCACTAACTTCACCCACATTCTCTGTCACATTTCTCTATCAATGTTAGCAGCTTCATCCATATTATCTGTCTCAGTTCACTACTAACTACAGTGGCTTTATCTACATTCTTTGTCTCAGTTCTCTGCCAATTCCAATAGCTTCACCTACATTCTCTATCTCAGTTCTCTATCAGTTGCATTAGCTTCATCCGCACTCTCTGTCTCAATTATAATTATCTACCAGTTGCACTAGCTTCACCCACACTCTCTGTCTCAATTATCTACCAACTACAGTACCTTCACCCGCACTCTCTGTCTCGATTTTCTACCAATTGTACTAGTTTCACCCGTATTATCTGTCTCAATTATCTACCAATTGCACTAGCTTCACTCGCATTCTCTGTTTCAATTATCTACCAATTCCAGTAGCTTCACCCGCATTATCCGTATCAATTATCTACCAATTGCACAAGCTTCACTCGCACTCTCTGTCTCAATTATCTACCAATTGCAGTACCTACAACCGCACTCTCTGTCTGAATTTTCAACCACTTGCAACAGTTTCGCCCGCAATCTCTGAAACAATTAGTTTCATCAAAAGTCTTCTTTATGTACTCTATAACGATTAAAATCAAATACAGTGGTCAAAGTAAGTGACACTTGTTAGATTTTGAAACAACAACCTCTCGGTGTCCAAGCTTGGCTCTGTTGTTAGTTTGAATTTATTTATGGCCTTTAGGCATCTCAGTCTCAGGTCGGGATAGATTAGGGGACGTGATGTTGGGAGATAGTCGTCCAAAGCCTAGTTAGTAGATATCACCTCGTGACTGAGGAAAGTTCCTGAAAAAAAAAAAACAGTCAGGATAAGCGACCGCTGAGATCGCTTCCAGGACCTTCCGAATGCTAAGCGAAGGCTCTATCAACTGAGCTACGGCCTCTTGGTTGACGCCGCTGTCAGGTAAAGCATATTTTTTCTATCAGAAGATCGCACGCATATACAGGAATTGCAATCATCATTAATATGAGCCCTACAGTTGCAAGTCCTTCAAAGTATTTTTGAGTACCTCTGTTCTTCATGAGCCTGTGTGCGCTCGCTCTTCTTCTGGCTAAGTATGAATTTCCTCTCTCAATCATCATTCTTCCAGATCATAATAGAGGTGAAGGCAATTTAACTTCTGCAATAAATTGCATTGAAACAAATCGATGACTTGTATTAAAAAATTGAAACAGAGGAAAATAGCGCCTCACCGTCGTTGTCTCTGACCGTCAAAGTCTCATCTGTTAAAGTTAGTTTGATCGCTTCTTCCAACAACGTCTCCGTCTGTGTTAGCTATTGAATGAACTGCTTTCTTCAAGGAAGAAAGAAGATAGTGAATAACATTTAAGTCTACAATTTCATAGTAGAATTTTGAAAGGATGAAGAGTTAGTGAATTGCCCCATTAAGTAACAATAGAGAAGTCTGGTACAATGAATTTGACGATTTCTACAAAACAGAGGAGTGTCCAGGGAGGTATTACCCCCAAAAATTGAGCCAATCACCCACTCCAATTAAAAACAGCAAATATTATAACAACAATATGGTGGTAATGGCGCCGACGTTGTACCAATGACCGGATGTGCGAATGTTACACAAAACCAGACGTTCTGCCGACCAGAGCGGGCCGACATCGAGCAGCCAAATTCCGAACTTCCACCCACGGTATTTCCAACCAAAACAGCATCTTTTACAGTTGGCGAAAAAAGGAGAATTGAACCTGTTTATGGATGGTTATTGACTACCAGTATTCGTCGTATTTGTCTAATTACCTTCGTCGAGATACATTTGTAAATTTTACAGTAGTCTGCAACCGGTTCTCTAGTGGGAGTTAATCCCCATGGTGGGATGTAATGCAAGGTCTCAGCTTCCTCAGCAAAAAAAAAAGGAAGTAATAAAAGAGGTAGAAGGACTTAGAAAGGAACGGGAGAAACAGGTGGATTATGTTGATACTAAATTGATGAAATGTTTTGTATCTGCTATATGAAAAATTATACATTACGTCCCACATTCATGTAACCCCCACATCCGTTCATTTATTTACCATAGTAATATTCTCTCTCACATACACACTCTCACCCACGCACCTACCCACACCCACCCACCCACACCCACACCCACACACACACACACACACACACACAGAGAGAGAGAGAGAGAGAGAGAGAGAGAGAGAGAGAGAGAGAGAGAGAGAGAGAGAAGAACGAAAACTCATTATGCCGACTTGTGATCCCGCAAACTGAGACTTTCAGTTGATACCACAAGGAAAAGTTTTACTTACTGTGAGTGGCATAGGCTAAAATTTTGTAATTATAAATTTCCAAGATTTCTTCTTCGTTTTACAACACAGGTAGTAATTCTAGAAGATAAATGAGTTAACCCTTGTTGTTAGAATATTTGTTATTTTTAATTGGGCGGGTGATTGACTCGGCAGTCCTCTGAAAGAAACACTGGTATTAGAGCTGCTTCGTGTTCTTTTTTCACCACCATCCATAGCTCCCATCCCGCCTCGTCTAGTAATTGACAGCATTGATTGCTGATAGATGGCAGTGTGGTAAGGTGGCATGACATGTCTGTGTTGCAAATGAGCGGGTTTAGCACTCGGGTCATCATTACCTGTGATCCAACGATGGCTCACTTGAAATATCCGCCAAGTCGGCAGCCACCTTAAGATTAATGTAAAGCCAGATCGCCAACAAAAGATGGCAGCACACTATCTCCGTATATGCCTAATGTATTTTTATCGTGGAACGAAATTTCAATGTTGCTTCTACAAATTCAAGCCTAGAGAGTTCTAACTTTCAGGAAAGAAAGTTCTTTAGCAATTCAAGAGTTCTATCTGAGCTTATTTTTAATTTTCTTTCTTGTTCATTGTTGAAAGAGATTCATTGTTATACGTTCGGATATCCATAAAAACAATGAAGCGATTTCAATAATGAACAAGAAAGAAAATTAAAAATCGGCGCGGATAGAACTCTTGAATTGGTTAAGAACTTTCTTTCCTGAAAGTTAAAACTCTCTAGGCTTGAATTTGTAGAAGCAACATTGAAATTTCGTTCCACGATAAAAATACATTAGGCATATACGGAGATAGTGTGCTGCCATCTTTTGTTGGCGATCTTGGCTTTACATTAACCTTAAATCCATACTTTGGGCCGATGTTCATTTGCCTTTCAAATGGCAACTTTGCGGGCGCCATAGTCAAACTAACGTCCTTAAGGGCAGCCGCCACAATTCTGAACATCGGCCCACCACAATGTAGCACATTTTTTTTTTTCATGGGCTGATATAGTAAATAAATGAACCAATGTTGTGGTTGCATGAATGTGGGACGCAATGCATGATTTTTAATATATAACAGACTAGCTGATTTCCCCACGCATTGGTGCAGGGTGATAAAATACATGTCACCCCTTCCCACTCCCACCCCTCCCTAAGGGTGTTACGGGTGTGCTACCTAAGATAGTCGTTGTTAGTGAATTGATAGCCATGCCAAATGTTACCACTTGGAGGTAGACAACCCGTCGAACAACAGTGTAGTGTGGGTTGCCGCGTGCGTTGCTTTTTATTGTTACCACCGCCATAGGAATTCAATAAATAATTAGATGGCTGATTATCTCTGAAGATAATTTTAGAATCAAAGTATTTATTATTGCCATTGTGTGTAACATCCATAAGAGGATTACACCTTCTGTCCCCTCTAAAGATTTAAAATCTCCCCCTTAAAACACCGAGTGGAATTCAGTTCGGCTTAAAAGTTGTGGGCGCTCCAACTGCGATCACTAGTACAAAAGAACTCCTGGAAACATCACTGTAATAAATTTAAACGTGCTGTCTCATGGTTTGTGATGCAACAACATCCAATCGCTGTGATGAATTTGTTAATGCCACGAATTTCAGATCAGCATTGCGTGTTAGGAAGGGGAAGCACGTGGGTTCGAACCCCGCTACCAAACATTGTGCTTGAATGGAAGTTAATGGGCAGGACTTTAGTTATAATACCATTCGTCTTGTGGAATTGACAGAAACTCTGGAAATGTTCAAGCGCGATGTTTGGCAGTTCGATTCGAACCCACGTGATGTATTTATATAATATTCACATTTGACAGGGATCAGAGCAATTTATTAACACATCAACTTCATCAATAACTTTAACCGAACATTTAAATTATCTTCAGCGCGACCTTTTATATAAAAGTGTATGGGAAATGCGTAACTTCAACACATATGTATGAAGCGTTGCCTAACCTTCAGGCGTTCTGAACAAAATGTCGAAAACATTCAAGTTCTGAAACTTGTATTCCGCTAAATTCCGAAACTTAGTATTTCTGAAGTGTTCATTCGAACACATGATCAAAACACTGTGCAAGTTTCATGTTGATTTTCGTGTCCGACCGGAGACAGTTTCCTTGTAAGTGCCAAAGACGATTTTTGTAATTTCCCCGCAATAGTAAAGAACCATCCAATTTATTCATTATAGTTGAATATTGTGAAGAAAAGTGTATTTACCAGTAAATATATATCATAACAGAATAGCAAGGAATATTTTAAATCCAAGAAGTTCTAACAAAAGCTGTGTGAGAAACAAGAAAATGTCTTCATTTTTAAAATGTATTCTCTCTCTCCTTCCACATAAGGCTTCGTTAGACTCAAATGTTTTCAGTTTCCCCTCTTTTACTCTTCCACGTTTCTCCAATTTCATTTTTTCATGTGTAGTGTTGCAAATCCACGCAGTTTGCTACCACTTTTATATCATCTGTATATCACGTAGTATAGGTTTTATTTTATTAATTTTATGTATTTAAATTAATTTTTAAATATGAAGAACGTTAGAAATCAGAGGGATGGATTCCATCGGCTAACTAACTAACTAACTAACTCTATGGCTTATGGAACTCGCAAGTTCATCGCCGCAGTAACAAACGTTCGCCATTGGATTCTATTCTGGGCAAATTGTTCAACTAGACACAAGAGATCCATAATGAAGAAGTGATGAAGAGAGAGTAGGCGAGAAATGAAGAATAAATGAAACAAAGAAAAAAAAGAAAGAAAATAGTAGGTAAACTTTATTTTATATGTGCCAGTGTAGTAACTGTTAACTTCGGCCCGTCACGTTCTAGTTAAAAGACACCAATGCCCCTGCCGGGACTCGAACCCGGAACCTTCGAGTCCTTGGCCTAACGCTTTAGACCGCACGGCTACCCGGTCGGCAAGAAACTAGTTAGGAAAATGTTTAAACAGGATGACGTACTGAGTGAAGTTATGAATGATGTAAAAAGAGGAAGTGGAAGAACGTCACTTGTACCCCTTGATTTCTAGGGTCGACAATTAGGAAGAAGCTGTATTTAAAGCATTACCATATGTCAATTGCAGTACTAAATTTGAAGGCAATTTTGTGATCCTATCAAGCTCAAGTGTTTGTGACATCTCACTAGAAAAATAGTAGTTAAAGATTGATGAGGATAGGTATGTGTGATTATCTGACTTATTTTCTTTTCTCTACACTTACATTTCCTCCCTCCTTGGGGTCAAGAGTAATGAAAGCAATTGCACTTGACGTTATTTTCAAGTTACAAGAAACAAGCTGACTTCCAGAGCATCGTCGCCAAGTGTCGTGACAACTGCCTCTCTCTTTCCATATCCATTGTTCAGATTCCTAGAATTGATGTATGTAGATTAGCAATATGACGTCTCAGCGTGCTACAGTGGTTATGTTCACAAAAACTTCCAAGAAATTAATTCTATGGTTGCAGAATTAACCGATCCACAACCACGGGGTGAAATAAGACGTAGGGGTAGTCGCAGAGTCGGTATATAACCAGATTCGGGCCCCATATTTTAGAGGATCTAACCGTAAAATATAAAGTGTTGGACCCAGATCTGAAGTCTCGTATCTTATAGATTAGTATACCAACATGCGAAATATCGAGTCTCGCCTTCGAATCGAAACTTGTCCAGTCTGGATTATCCAATCAGGACGATCATCTCTAGTACAGATTCAATTACCTTAGTTCTGAAGTTTCTCCTTTCACTGGAATTCAAGTGTAATCCATCTGCAGATCACACGAGTCTCAATCGACCTCGCAGTTTTCAACTTACCCTTAAAAGATGAGTTGGTTGGAAGGAAGGAAACAAATTTACCACTCTTGTAAAAGAAGTAAAGGGTTTCATGTACCGGTAATTGGGAGAAACTAACAACCTGTTTAATTAGTTGATTGCTTAGCAACTTGACTTTTGATGGATAGGATTAGCTACTCCACTGCTGAGCCGTTGTTGGTCTTCATAACCTGTAAATATTTATTGTTATACTTTAGTTTGTCATCAGAAAACCTTTATCTAGAAAGTAATGACATCAGCTCTTTAATCTTACCGAGAATATAATTCGCAGGTTATAAAACTGAAAAAGGTTAGATCCAAATTTAGACCCAAAACTTGAATGTTGACTTCAAATCTTTCTAAGTTCATTTCAAAGCACTGAAATAAGCTGGTATACTTTATCTAAAGTTTCTCCCACCAGAGAAAACAGTTTTCAAACAAACTAAGTCTAAAGACTATTATCATAAATAACTTTTACTAAGAATATGAGAAAGATAAATTATGTATTTATTCTTTACAAGCTTGTTTTCCAAAATTAGGTTGGATTTCCCAATTTCCACCTTAAATCGTAGTACAAAACTTCTAACATCTCAATCATATTTATATCTTTTCTGCGTACTTAAATACTTAACTATTTACGTTCATAATCTTTTGTATAGAATACGCCGATTTCGGGGATGTAAGTCCTTGAGTCTACCAAGATTTAGTTGTTGTTAGTACGTTTGTATATGTTGTGTAATTTTACGTGTAACTTGCGGAGCTGATGAAATATTCACATGTACTGGGCAACATATGAAAATGTTATGATGACATATAAATTTAGGTGAATAATGTACGATGTTTATCGTATATGAATAAATACTCATAATTGAGAACAAACAGTGCTCAATTTACACACTAGATGGTGCTAAGAGTTAAACTTGAAGATATGGTGCTTCTTGTGTAGCGCGTATTGTAGTAGAAAGCATGCCTTCTTTAAAATTGAATATAAATCTTGGCTTGCGTTCAGGAAATACCTTGGAATAATATAATACAGAGAATATACGTGAAGGCTAAGATAACCAGAAACACTTGGTGACCATATTAAATTAGCAATAGTTAAGTATTGGAGTCTTATAATGTGTTTAACTTCCAAATCGTCTCTCAAATTAACTATATAAAAGCACTTAAGAAAACAATTAGTAAAAATTTATTAAATTTCCTTCTTATAGACTTCCTTACCATTTCTAAAAATAATTATTTTATATTTCTTAAATTAAATAATTATATTAAATTGTTGCTTGCTCTCGCATGATTATTAAAGTGGGTATGAAAGGCTTTTGTGGTTAATACAAAAAAAAAAGTTGCATACTGAAGTTTCACAAATGAGTATCATGAGTGCGAGAAACAACTAAGGACTTCTATATATTTCCTGTTTTCCGATTAGTAGAGCTAGAATTTGGGATGGAAATAGGACGACGCACACATACACACAAACTGTAAGTTCGTAGAATTGAAATAATAAACTTTCCTTCCTTCTCAGTATCGAAGTGATATTCGCAACATAATAGGAATATTCACGGACTAACGCACCATTCAGAAATACGTAATATATACGAAATATGTAATATTAAAGTTTACATTCCAATTGGCACCCATTTTAGCGGAATGGAAACCAGATTGAAATCTGACAGTGATGTAAATACTCAGGCTGAGAGTGAAAGCCATTGTTGAAATAACTAGAACTTTCTTCCTCGAACTTCCAGAATCTCCTGTGACACCTTCACTACTCAGGTCAACACTAGTCTCTCTATCAATTGACCACCGATCGTCAATTGACCTTAAGAAAGTGAGGTCCTCCATTTCTAAAGAGAAGTTAGGCATAATTGGAGCATAAAGATAGTGTTACAAATATGCCCCTCTTATTCCCGTTAATGGTTTGACAATATGACGACAGTGAGGTCATATTCGCTTGTACGGAACTAATTTTGAGTGTGTGACTTAATTCCGTAGTTAGTACGTATGTATTTTATCCACCAGAACTAATGTGGAAACCACGTATTTTAAGTAAAAATATGTACGGGATGGATTTTGCTTGGCATGGCCAGATCCCAAACAAAGGAGTTATTTACGAATAGTGGAATTGGAACAATATATGACCAAGTAGGTGTCTTATTATTGTAAGATTTAGTGATAATGTTTCGATTAAAGTCGCTAAGTTACGCACACAGAACGGTGACGTGGTTTATGAATAATGATGAACGTAAAAACGGATGAATGCTATATTTCATTGTCTAAACTCGATAACAGCGAACTTATGACTACAAAATACACGAAGAAAAGAGCAATTTACGATGTATCGTTAGCTAGGTTTGTCGACGGGCACTTGTTAATTTGCTGATCAAGGGCTCATAATTGTATATGCAAGCCAAAATAAGCAGTATACAAGGGTAACCAGCTGTACAGTAAACTTTGCTATACGATATATTTATTAATAAGGAGCTCCAGGTAATTTCTGCATGTGTGTTTTAAATCCCATATGAAAAGAGTCGAATGCATTGGGTTTATACAAGTACAAACACAGAGACGAAATGTTGATTTGAGATTACTCTGTCTCATCCATTAATTGAAGTTAACGTGGTCAAACTTGATCCGCAATGTCAGTTGTATATCTTCTCATCTATATCTAAGTATTCATATATAATATGTGCGACAAGGATTTCGTATATTGATATTTTATTGCTATAAGGTGTGCGGCATGAACAGTTGGTATAGAATTAAAAGAAATAAATAATAAAATAACCTGACCTTGAGTTTGAAATTTTATTTGAGAAAGTGATGAAACAGAAACGTAGTTTATGTTATATATTAAAAGTGATTGCGTTGATGTTAAGTTGTGTGTTGTATGTACTATTAACAACCATGTTTAATCACAGCATTTGAAATCTGTTATATTAAATAATTGTAAAGTTTTTAAGTTATTTTGTCGCAGTTGTGAAAAACTCGAGCTGAACAGAATAAATATCTTTGTGAATTGCATATATCTTAATTAGTTACGTAGTGAAGTATTTGTTGTACTCAGAACGAGAAAACTTCATGATATTAAGGACATTGTTCGAGAAACATTCCATTATTTTGAAGCAGCGCTACACAATATTCTCGCCGGGCTTTCCGTATAATATGCTTTCAACGCAGACTAGCAACGAATTTGCAATTATAAGCGCTACCAAGCAGCCTAACGTCGCAAAAAGTGGCAGAAGATCACAATATTTAAGCTTCGTGTGGTTTGGAGAAATACTTTCAAGCATTTGGATATAGTCTCTGCATTTGAGCGTGGTTTGGTGTACACAGAGATGCATTTTGATGCACTGACGCAAACTTTAAACGCACGCTTGCCCAGCGTATCTAGTGGTTAAAAGCACGCCACTGTTTGGGACTAGCAATATTATCTTTGTACATACAATTTATATATATATGCTAATCCGTTACCAACAGTCAACGAAAGTACTGAGCAAACTAATCAGTGGTAGTTCTTGGCAAGGTCGTTTGCTCAAGACCCACTTTATAACTTATAGTAACATACATGAAATAAAAAGGAATGAGGTTGTTATTACACTATTTTCATAAATAACATACACGCCTATTCTCCAAATTTCCAGTGCATATCGTAATGTTCTAGTCAACTCTCCCTCCTCTTCCTAAACCTAGATCTACCTGCCGTTGGGGTAGACCGTCCTAACTCAAACCGTCTCATCTGCTGTCGGGATAAGACAAAATCACGTAAGTCCAATCTGCAGTCGGGAAGGACTTTCCTTGCATCGCTATCGCTCCAACCTGCTGTCGGGGTTGCGAGCATCCTCTTCCCGTCAGACAACAATCCGTTGCTTCGGCAAACATAACTCACAAAACCAGAGGATTGCATAGAGGAAGCATTCGAGATACTTTGTACTTCAAAACATATTTTACTCCCAACAGTTTTGTACGGGAGACTCTGTTTATTAACTAACTTATATTTTATAATAAAAGGTGAAGAGTAAAACCCCCGTCCCGGTTCTCCTATTGCTCTGCCGCTCTAACTACTTAGATACTATACATTTGGGTAACGGCACCAGACTCAGAATGTTCTTTTGTCCAAAACGGTGGTTTTTAGTTCAAAACATCGTTAATGATTAAACAACACAAAAGAAATAACAGACTGTTAGTTATCTGTGAAATTAGATATAGGTTAAGACGGGGTGAAGAAATACTTTGTATGTATTGAGTGCACTAAATGTATTCAATCCGTAAGTAGTGTCAATCAGTATCTTCAGGAGATTTGTCGTGATTCGTGAATAGGCTTTTGAGGGAATGCTCTATAGTGCTATTTCCAGATAAGATTGTGGTAGACTGTTGATCCTAAATACTTGACTGCATTCGCCGAATCTACTGACGTATCTTGGACTGTAATACGTAAAGCAGATGAGTTTGTATCTCTTTCTTACTTCTTATAGTCCAAGACACATCGACAGAACCAATGAAAAGAGTAAAATAATTAGATCTGCAGATGGAACCTATCGTATAATTTCTTGTTGCAGGATTTTAAATTCACTAGATTAAACGTGAGAAGGTGTATTCCAGTATGTTAACTATGTTTCGGAAAAATCTGGTTCTATAATACATTTTTGTACTCTGTACTTTTCTGGGTCATGCATTAGTAAATTCGTACAAGATTACCATAAATCTCCCAGTCTGATTTGTGTTCTTTCTCTTTCTGGAATTGACCGCAAAGGTTGTTCAGTGTGCACATGCTCATTGACTTGCGACTGAATTACATTCCAATGAATCCATCGTAGCTAGAAAACATCGTATAACTAATCTTAATACGTTAAAATATCTACAACAGAATGAGCAAGAGTAGCTGAAGGTTACTAAACCATTTCTGAACTGAATGACGAAGTACTCGAGTGAAATTTTGTAACGAACATTTGAAGTAAATACCATGACTAGTGACTATATCTGTTGATAACTAATTGAGCTGACAATTTGTGTAACTTATTCATCCACTTTGTGGTAAGGTCTATCACTTACCAAGGAACAATTCAAAGTTTACGATTTCTGGATATGCATCGCTATTACAAAGTCAAAATATCACAAAGCGATTCTTCGTAAAGCAAGGAGATATTTGGAACTATCGTACTCATAGATATGAATGTATTTTACGTCTATAGTTTCTGGTAACTTTTAAACAGTGTTATTCGGCAACTCTGCTTCATATTTTGGTGGCTCACTTTGGTGGAAACAAAAGCACACGGACGAGGGAGGGATGCGTGTGTAGGAATTGAATTGAATGAGAGACAGAAAAAGTAGAGAGAGAGAGAGAGAGAGATGCAACGGGTGACGTGAGGAAGAGAGAATTGAGACTTGACTGAACAATTTCTGAATGTTCGGAAATTGCTTTTTTCCACAGTGGTGAGCAAAGAAGAAGAAATAGAAGAAGAATTACTGTCATCCATCTTTAAAATTCATTTCTTTGTCTTCAATTTCTTTCTTTCCGCCGTTCTTTTTTTTTTCTGCTCTAGGGGCGACAGGGAGAGAAAAATTCTGAATTAAAAGGTCTTGCATTAGTTAATATAATATATTGGATTGAAATATTTAAACACATTTCACCAAATATTTTACTTAAATTAGATGAGAATTACTTATAAAATGTATTAGAATAAAGGAGTGAGTCTATCTAAAAAAAACTATTGTAGTTAAATTAGATCAGAATTTCATAAACCTTATTGCCCAATGACCAAACTGTTCTTTGGTCAACATCGGGCCTTTGGCGGCAAAATCCGAGCCAATATCTGCATAAGGCGTCGTCCCAACGGCCTGATGCTGCACAAAAACAAACGTTCTGCCAATAATTCAGAATCATTTACCTGGTGTAATCATTTTGGACTTCTTTGAGTCGAATGATTGAAAGGAGGAGTGCGATGGAAAGTAATGAGCAGCAACTCTGGCAGTAATGAAGGATATGAATTATATTAGAACAGACCTAGTCTTCCTTTGATGGACCATTGCTGATTATGAATGATTGTTTCTAACGTTTCGTCTGTACTTCTTCTTTGTGAATCATGTCTTTAAATCTTGAGTGTTAATTCTGTTTGTGAACTTGGGCGAATTTCCAAAGCTTAAACTACATAGTAAGTACGGAAGCATTCAGAAAGTGGATATAGTAGGGGGTAGAAACTACCATATTGAAGAAGTGTCAAAGATATTGGAAAGAAGAGTTATTCAAAGTGTTGTGTTACGCAGCATGGGCCAGAAGCTTCTTGAATCTCTAAGGCTCAATCCCATTGAAACAGATATCGTTCTCACGAATGCTGAAGAAATCATGGATAGGTTTCCTTGTGAAAGTGAAGAACTAATTATACTTTTGATAATTTAAATTTGAAAGAATGAATTTTTTTGAAAACTAGGTTTCTAGTTCAAAAGCATGCAGTACGGTAGTTAATTCTTAGTACAGTATATCAAAGTTGAAAATAATGTTCTGTTGTTTTCAATAAAAGAGAAACACTATGAAAGAAAAATAAAGGATGTCTCCTGCAGTCATTCATGTTTAAGTTTTGATGGTGGGAGGGTCCATGTTGCAGAATTGCTAAATGCAAATCTGAATCGCGATCAGAAGTGGACCTGCTTCTATGGTCTCAGTTCGCCACTGATTTTAAGAAAAAGTGTACCTATCACAGTATCAGCTACTTAACGATCTTTCTCGAAGCTTACGCTAATAAAGAACTATTTAATGATCACCGTGATTCAGGAACGCGTAAAGCGATTGTATTTTGATCATTTGAACATGAGGAAGCGCGACGATTCAGAAAGGAACTTAACAATGTCACCATGTTTCACTCAGTAAAAAGGGAGACGAAAGAAATTTTGAGTAAGTTGCTATTCGCAGTAATTTTGGAGCTGTAGAAAGTATTTTTTTTCTAAAAATTTATTTATTTTTTACTAACAAATAAATATCGTCAAATAATGTTTTATTTATACGTACCATTATCGTGTGGACCCTACTAAAGTACTGTATAAACATATACACCCGATTGCACAGGCATACACTTAGAGTAGACCGTGGTTTAGGCTAAGCTGATGCATTCGAAAATTGATGCTTACGCCTAAGCCTAACATGGACTAATGCTAAACCTTTGTAATTCGCCCTAATTATCTTCTAATATTTAATTTAAAGAATTATTATCTAGCAATGTCCTTGCACAAATAATAACGAATTAATGAAGTATTAATTTAGGTAAAAAATGAAAACTCCAAATTTAAGTACGGGGGCCACCATTTCAACTTGTGCCCGGAGCCCCCTATCTTTAAGTTACGCTACTGGCGATCTCCAATTATTTCCTCTACATATACATTTAGCCGTGTTAAAAGGATATTATTCAATACCTTGTAACATGTTAGGAGTAAAGAGATTCCACGGTGATTACTGCACTCAGATTTATCGTCTTTTCTATGTACATTATATATCTAGCGATTAATCTATGTATTTATATATCTATATACTAAAATAAGAATAAAATAAAGTGTTAATTGTTTTATTCCTTACGAACACCACGTGTTATGAACATTTTTAAAAAAAATTTATATAAATATACGGTGAATCCGTTGTTTCCTCAATTTGCCCCTCCTGACTAAATTTCTGGAGGCGCCCATTCATCCCATTGTGTTTCGATTTTTAATGGCGACAAGACCTCCGTGATCTCCATTGATTTCTATTCCACATATAAAAATAACCCGCTATGCACAGTACAATTCAAACTTTCCACGGAAACTTTCAAACTTTATAACATTATATGGATACTTTGTTCAAGTGAGTGCTGAAAATTATAATTGACCGAGGTATGTATAATTATCTACAAGATCAACATAAACGTTTGATTGTATTAAAATAATTTATATTAAACACTCCCCTCGAAGTAGTATTGTTAATTTTAGGGTTTTAACTTTTTTGATGAAATATTGATGTACATTGTAAACGAACACCATCTAGACGTGCAATGAATAGTTGGAGATTAAATACTAAAACAATAGTAGTGTGAAATAGTCCAGTCAAGTTAGCTCAATTTTTAGGTGAACCTAGAACAAACTGCAATAGAATTTCTGTCAATCGTTTTCTAGGTGAAAAATATGTGCTGAAAACGATGGAACAAAGTCTACCATTGTAACTCTATTCATAACTCCAACATAAGGGAAATTAACAAAATGGCGGATTAACAAAATGGTTATCTATGTATGTCTGTAAAGTCTGTTACCTCGTAAAGCCTAAACTACTTGAACGATTTTAACAAATCCGGAGTCGTTGCATTCGTCTTGATTCCGAATGCACCCTAGGCTATATCCAGTCATGAAATAAACACAACATGATGGAGATTAAGAAGATAGAGGAAATTTTCACACGCTATCTATGTATTTACAAAGTTCGTTACCTCGTAGAATTTAAACTACTTAAGCAATTTTAATACAACACTGTATCCTCATCCATAAAATGTTCTGAACCGTTTAGGTCCATAACATATACCATATATCTTATCCCGGAATAAAGAATAAGAAAACAACAAAAATGCCGTTAATTCAGTCATAATACGGTAAGAATTTGTCTCTAGGTTATGGGGGTCTGGTCCTGGTCGATCGGAGCTCGGAAGTCAACAAAATGACACCTCACATCTCGTAATTCTATGACAGATGCACGCCTACATCTTCAATACTTAAAGATTGTTTTAATTACAGCGATTCAGTGCTAACATAAGAATGGCGTAGAGATAGTGTAGTAAAGGAAATGTTCAAAGCTTGGAGGAATGTAGAAACATATATTAAATGTGTCCAATTAAGCACTTAGGCCAGTTTTTCTCTTGACCTTCAAATCCAGTGCTGTGTCATGAGCAAAATAGCAGGGGGGATTAATTGTACTGGTCAACAGGGAAAACGTTACGGGAATGAAAGGTACAATTCTGTACTAATTTCATACTACTAACTATAAGTAGAAAAATTAAAATGGCAAATGTGGTCTGGTTTTAAAGATAGAGCCAATGAATGCCTTGTGTCATTGATTAGAAAAATATTTGAGCGTCTGTACGAAGATCACTGCGTCATTAAACATACACTCTCATTTGGACTTTTTTCCAGACAACTCTGGTGTACTTACACATTAACATTACGAGCGTTTTTACCAACCCATTTTGACATTTGAATGCCGATACCAGATTATTGGTCCGTGGTGAAGGATGCCTCCGAGGTCCACTACAGCAGACAAGCTAAAAGGACAAACCTTTGATTGGGATAAGTCCAGTCGAATGTTACTTTCGTTAGGAAAATGCACGGTTACGTTCATGCTTACTCTTTCCTGTTACAAGAAGACTAGATCATATCGGACAACTTGATTGCTATTTTCGTGTTTAGTATACGAACATACATCGAAGTGCAGTGATTTGGTTTTCGTAACAGGACGAAAATTATAATTTGTTGTCCAGTCTTTTTACATCTGTTTTCAGTCTTAAGAATGTCGATCCGCTTGTTCCGCCAACTGCTAATGGTCGAGATACGGCCATCAGAGAACAATAAAACGTTTCAGTAAACTATCAATAAAAGAAGGAAACATTCGTGCTGCCATCTAGCGATTTTGTATGATTTATCAGGACTAACAAGAGACATTATCGAGAAGTGCATCCCCGAAAGCAGAACATTTTAGGCCAATTGGAAAGAGATCCTGACGCCATACAACATACGTAAAAATTAACTGCTGAATCGCAGAAGTAACTGAGAAATTGAAGTTTTTGAAAAATTAAACAATTGAATTTTGTTGTCGCTTCGAACACAGAGATCGAATTTAACAACCAAACCTCGCGATACATTCCTGATTGTGTCAATGGTACAGATATTAGGAGTTAAAATGTAATCATCAGGTTGCCAGTGTTGCCAACATGGTACAAAAAGGTTGCAACATTGTTTTTGTGCTTCAGATGTTTACCATCGCTATCAAATGTTCAATAGTACTTTTTAATAAAATGCAACATTATACCAGGACCCTTGCCGTTGTTCTTAAACCTTCCAGAATTTGCTTTGATATATTAATCATGTGCGACATTTTGCTTCGTTTTCATTGTTTTGGATTTCCAACTTCGAGCCCCAAAATCGTAATTTACAATGATAAATAAAATGAATATTTATTTTATCAAACAACACTATTTATTGGGCATTTATTATCGCCTGATGATGATACACATCGTAGGTGAAGGACAGAAACAGTGTAGCAATCTGTGAATAATGTTCAGGTTAAATGATTAAATTGTCAATTTTCAGTATTACATTTAGTACAGTATTTACAGGATGCAACACTGTGTTCTGAATTTCAAATATCATAACTAGAGAACACCAGATAGCCAATAAACGGGTGTAGTGCTATTTAAAAAACTTTATACCAAGTTGGCAACACTAACAACCTGATGACATTACATTGTAACTTCCAATATCTACCCAATTGATACAAATCAACTTCCAGAAATTATATTTTACATTTATTCATTTTTTTTTAAATTTATTTGGAAATATTCCTTCTATTTACCATCGTAAAATGATATTTGGTCCCAAATTGGAATCCCTGTATCTCGAAAATGAAACGAATTCCTAAAATTACAATGATACACATTGTTTTCTTGTTATGCTGTCAGGAATGTATCACGAGGTTTGGTTTATTAAAGATATATTAATAAGAAACACATACAGGTGTTTGTTATTAATATTCAATAGGAGAGGAATTCTTTATCGTATTGACAACTAACGTTACAGTAGTATGAAAACAATAGATGGCGACTGTATCGACACATTTTTAAAAAGTCTCAAGCTGCATTAAATATTTGTTGTGAAACTGTCTCTTGTTTAATATTTTCCCCCGAAATACAAGTATTTCAGATTCATGATTCATTCAATTACAATTATATGGTAATCCCTGACATTTCCACTTCATGCCAAGTGACGGATTAATTATTTTGTGAAACGGGAAAATTGCTTGTTTGCAATTCCTGGTACACATATCTTCTGAGTTTCTACAAACGTTAAAGGATCAAATGTATGAACTATTGCAGAAGTGTCGCTAAGTATCGAAGATGTACGCAAAAATATCAATGAAACATTTCTTATTGTTTTGTGCTATTACATATTTGCTTACGTGCCTGAATCATGAAGGAAATATGACCTTCCTCCTCCAATATTAATGTCTGAACACCTTCCGGAATGACTCAAGCTGCTAAGAGAAGGAAATGGGAAATATCTACACGTAAGAGCAGATAACTATCCTTCTGTGAGCTTAGGCCAGGTTAATGATAGACACTTTGATGAGAGAAAAAGGAAATTCTTGAGGTGTGTCTCGTGAAGATGTTTTCTCCACGGTGTCTTCCCGTTCTGCCTAAAAAGCCCTCCAGCACTTTGTAGAAAATATTTACAATGATATTATCTTTAGGCAGAACGGAAATTCCCGTTCTGCCTAATCTTTCGAGACAGGGAATTTTATGTAGGGAGGGATATTTTTTAGGTAAATGTAGCTACGCCTCCTAGCGTGCTTTTATGCAGTTTGGAACCCATATATTTTAATGGCTGTAATAAGCTGTTTAGTAATTCTAACAGATTCTGTAAAAAAAATAACTATTTCTTCAAGTTTCGAAATACATTTGGGATGTTATTCTACCTGTTCTTCCCGGAAAATGGCTAGGATACAATTCTGTTATTTGCAGTATTATTCACTGGTACTATTGTAAAGATGAGTGTGACTTGTTTAAAAAAATACCTGCAGAGAAATGGAAAATTGATTGACTCAGTTGCAAGAAATCAGTTTGACTGCCTACTTCGGTCTAATATCAATGTATTTCACAACAAAATTTCATTCGGATTTCCAGTAGTTTATTTCGAACATGCTAAGACTCCCAGTTTTTAAAAGGTGCACAGTTCGTACATACTCAAGACATGTTTAGTCATTTATTAAACAAACAATGCAAGAGGATGCATAATGCGGCCCTTAAAAAAAGAACCTTTGTCTTCTACATCACATCTCCTTTCTCGGCATCATCTTATCAGGTGATTTGTCTTCTACGTCATCACGGCTATATACAAAGTATAAAGCTGATAAGTGGTTATATATAATTTAATCGTAAGAAAATTCTAATATCTCCTATATTTATTTCTCTGACCTTTCTCGAAAACTAGAGCTTACAGCGCTCTCAATAGATGTCTCTAGCATGCTATCATCTTTCTATTAATCTCTAAACGGAGTTGCTTCTTCATGTAATATTTGCTCCATGTGCAGTCTTCTCTTTGTTTTTAATGACACTACTAGGTGACTCAACATGCTTTTAATGCGTCGATTGTTTATTACTTGCTTCCTTGTACGAAATGCTGAACCCATATATTGACAGCAATAAGGGAATACAGGAAAAATCTACCAAAAGGGAAATTTAATTGAATTAAAGGAAAATGGGAATTACTATTTACGCCGTTCACGTCCCAGCCCTAAGTGGGAAAGACAGTAATACAGACAATTCACTGTAAGAGCAATTAAAATTTAATACTGGTAATTTTTGCTTTCAATCCCTCTCTGGATTGCAAATTTTATATCCACTACTATTCTATTTTCGTATATTTGGTGTATGTTTTTAAGCTTTTCACCACATACATTGGGATTCTCAAGTTACATTTCCTGAACCATATTCATTTAAATCTATGTAATCAGAAATACGCCAATTTATACCCACCAAACAATGTGAAAACATCGAAAGTAAAAACACGGATGTAACTATTATTGTACTATTATGTAACTTTTATTTCTTCTGAATGTACTCTGTTTTATGAAGCTGAAGCAGTTCCTTTAGAAAGTCATTAAAAAGAAGTCTCTCTCTCTCTCTCTCTCTCTCTCGCTCGCTCGCTCGTTTTCACACCCATTTAAATACAAAGCTTAATAAACACGAATCGATAGGCAATCATAATATACACATGCTTCTAAAGTACACTGCAAAAAATAGCTGTGTTAATTCAACACAATTCGGTGTCCCAGCGTGACTACCACTTTTTGTGTGCTAAATCAACACAACACACGATGTTGATTTCGGTACAGGGAGAAAAAAAGTTATGGCTGCAGCGAGTTTTGAACATGGGTTGCTCAGAAGTCGAGCGTCTTACCGACTTTTTCTTTTTCTTTTTGTATTTTGCATATATTACAGAATGAAACACTTCTGGATTATTTTGTAACATTGTAATCATTTGTCATACTTCATCCCATTGAACCATTGGAAAATGTCTTTGAATTGCGGATTCATATTGGCTGTAATTCTTTAGCAAAATATAAATACAGTTGTTTTACAGAGATTATTTCAATTGGTACTTAAGCAGCGTAACTGTATATTATATCTATACATGTATTCGTTAGATATGGCATAAGTTTGCGCCATCTTACTATATTTAATGGATACGTTTAATCAATTCTTCTAAAAAATTCTGTAATAATTTGTACTGAAAAAGTGTCAGCAAATTTAGTCATTAATTGCATAGTTCGATGGAAAAGTA
>JAGDQP010012377.1:0-50515 GCA_022664845.1 Lepisma saccharinum
AACTTGGCTCCACTTTTTGCACCTCTGGTGTTTTTGTTCAGATTTCATCTACTATTGTCATAACTAACAGATATCTTTCATTTTCCTTCACGTCTGCATGTCGAAAGCTTTCGATTAACTTGAGTAAACCTTACATTTTGGAAACCTATTTATAGCGTTTATTTGAAAGCAGTTATGACGTCAAAACAAATTTCTGTTAGATAAAAACAATGAGATTAAGTCCTATCGAGTATAGGACGACTATTTTGACTAGTCTTCAGCGCTTTTGACCAGACTGAGCAGTGGGCTTTCTTCTCTGTTCATCCGCAGTATGCTGTATCCACAAAGGGAGTCTTCTCTCAGGTATGACCTAGTGGAACCTTCACTTTTTCCTTGACTGCCTCTATATTTAATTTGCACCAACTTTGTACAAAAATATTTAGTACAAGGCGAATTTTCTATAAATTCGTTCAAGTCCTATGAGGGTCTCCGATCAAGATATATCGGCATGGCTTCTCGCATATCAACATTGTAGAAGAACAACACAAAAGATCAAGAAACCCATTTGGCCTTGTACTAAACTATAGTGCAAGGCGAGAACGAAGTACGATATTAAAATAACTACATTCACTTGCCACGTGGTTTTTAAGTGAGAGGAAAAAAAAATCCGACATTTTAAATAAAAGATATAATCGTACTAATTGAGAACCAAGGTTGCTCATAAAGTACCCAGACTTTTAATAGAAGAAGTTTTTAAAATAACAAATGGTCCTATTATTCAAGTAATTCTTATTTGGTGATGATTTAAAACTGTATATACACAGTTTAACACTCTAATGAGATATATTTCTCCTAATTAATCATCTTCTGTAATAGACTTGATTTAATGAAATATTCTCTTCTTTTTAGTGCACTTAGAGAGACATATTCTCTATCTTTAAGGATGAAATATTACCGGAAACAAAATATTAGATTGTATTGATAGAGAGATATTTTGTTGCGTCATCAAGACATTTCTTTCTATTTTTTTTTCTTTGGTAAAATCAGCTTATTAATTCTACTTAGTCAAACGTAACATTTAATTTTGTTTTCAGTGGTTAATTATTAAGAGTAAATTTGATAACAGTAGTACCTCTTTACTTTTTTCCTTTGTATTTTCTTTGAATTAGTGATTTTTCGTTTGATATAAATAGTTTTGGTTGCCATATCGTGGATATATAATACGGGCGTGTGCTTTTCGTGTGGTGGCTATGTGAGTAAGACGAAGGGCAATAGAGGAAGTGGGGAGTGGAAGAAAGGTGACCATGAGAATATCCAGATGCAGACTTAAATAAACAAGGTCAAAATTACTAGCATGTTGAAGTCAGTTTTAAGCGTATGAAACAGCAGCAAACGGAATGATTATGCATTTTTTTTCTTGTACGTATTATGTACCTATTATAGAATTACTCTTGAAAAAAAAACCTTTTTATTTCACTTATATAAATGATTTCTATTGAATTGAATTGAATTGATTTGAATTTATGGCCTAAATTATTTCAAGTGTTTTCTTCAGTACATTTGTCTCTTCATTCAACATCATTTTTTTCCTCTTTTTTTGTCTATGTAGTCTAACAGATTTTTTATTATTTTCCGAAAATAAGTTAGAAATCTGTGTAAAAAATACATCGATTCCCAGAATTTTCACGGTAAAAAAAGATACCTACATTTTCATTTTATTTGAAATGACCACATACGAGTATGGAAATAAGATTATATTCTGTCGGTTTGGGAATAAGATCAATAATTTTATTTAAAAACCGGCATGATTTCATTTGAAGTTAAACGAAAATTTAAATAAATATATCTCATTGGTAAGACAATGGTACTTACTCAACCTACATTTAAGAAATATTATCTCGATTTTAACAAAATTCTTTACAGTGTGAAATTGATTACGAGCGCATAAATAAGCTGAATAATAATTTATAATCCAGATTTTATCGAATATATCCTGAGTGAGTTTTTCCTCGCACCAGTCAAATGCCGGAATGGTACCTTCAAATTAGGCCCTGGCCGACTTCTTCCTGCATCCTTTCCCGCCTAAGCCTAGATACCTAAAGGCCATAAAAAAGTCCAAATTCAATTTATGGAATATGAAAAAAGATTACTTAAGAAAGTAATATGTATCTATCTTCAGAATCTATTTATTTTGGGTTCTAAAGTTTTTACCTGTGCGTTGCGCACGCGCAGTAAACGACGCATGGGGCATATGGAGGTAGCGCTCCACATATTCTCGACCTATGACACTAAGTGAGGTGAGGTGCGCAGGAATACCAAGGACACTCTGGTACTTCATTTTATAGAAGACTTGAGTGCATCTCCCAGAGCTCTAGGCATGGGAACACTGCGAGAAAAGTACCCAGTGTCCTGGCCGGGATTTGAACCCGGGCCACCCGATTTGTTATCTGACGCGCTACTGCCTGAGCCACGACGACTCATTACTTTGGGTTCTATGCGATAACAATTAACTATCTGTGAAAAAGAGCACTTATTTTCTGTTTAGCAATATAACTATTATTATTATCATTACACAATGATATTCATTTATGATTTTATAATAAATAAATATTTTCTTAGTATCTGATCTAATACAGTGGTTTTCAACCGCCGGTCCGCGAAACTATTGTGCTGGTCCTTGGCACATTAATATATTTAATTGTTTAACAATTATTTTGTAGATTTTGACAGTTCAAAATTAAGATTAAAGTTTACATTTCCTTTCTAAAATAACTAGAAGCTGAAGGTGTGTAACCCTTTGAACTTCAAATAAACCTTTAATTTACTGGCATCTTTGCGGTCCTTGAAAAGTTCTAGGGCCTACATGTAGTTTGCCGGTCGGTGAGTATTAAAAGGTTAAAAACACACTGCTTCAATATACAGTTTCAGTGATGTCTCAATTACGTTTTTTTAATAACATTTATTACGCCATGAATGTGTCTGAATCATGTTATAAAAATCTGCTGAAAAAATACATTGAGAAATTTTATTACTGCCGCGATCGGGACTCGAACGCAAATCTTTCAGTTGGCATGTTCTACCACAACCAGTTAGCACACCCCCAGCCAACTTGCAGATGCACGTTCGAGTCCCATTCAGTACAGCGACAATTTTTTTCTGTATATTTCTTCTACATGTAAGAATCATTTTATTTTTCAGGATTTAATATGACCAAAGATACAGTTGCGAATTTCATATTTAGTAACTTCCCCCGTATCGGGACGGGCGTAAGCCATAGTCCTGTTACCGCCCATACAATTCATTTTATCTTACATATTAAACTAAAATGAATTATATTCTATAATTATATTTTAAGCGTTAATAGCAAACCCAGAACTAGTATTTATTTCTCAGAAAGTGGAAGAAATAAAAAACTGTGTAACTTCTAGTAGTTTTTTTATTGGATTTCACATTTCTGTTTAACTACTTGTATCCTTTTGAAGATACCACCAGATTGCGTTACATGTAAAATCCAAAAAAGATATCATTACGTTGAAAAAGTGAAATTTCGTACTTGTCCGGTTTTTCATTATCAAGTAATTGTCTACATTTCTTCTCTTTTACGTTTTCAATGTAGGAAATAAAACTAAAAATATATATTATTGTACAACTAGATTCAAGAAAAATGGCGATTTTGTAAGATGAAAAAAAAATCGAACATTGTGGTTATAATAAACCAAAAGCCTATACGTTGATTTCAAATAAACCATTCAAAGATATATATTATTATGTATATTTTGAATCAGTGTTGTCAGCGAACTGGTTATTTATCTAATGGTCATTTTCTTTGAATATGAGTGTACGTTAACAATACTAAGGAAGTAATGCTTGACTATTAAACTGCTACTCTTCAATATATTTTATCATTTGTTCTTACGTTTAAGGGCACGTAGTTGACTTTTTTTATTTCCCAAAGACTGGATTAGCTTTCATAATTTGGCTCTAAATTATGTCTTTATTTACTGAAGAACGAACTTTATTCTTTTCTAAATACTTAATACATTGTTTATTTATACATGGTACATATAAGTTTCTTGATTATTTTTCAGGAAAATCAATTTGCACTCAATCAACAAAGGAATCTACATTTTATTGTGGAGGTTTCCATGTGTCAATGTTTTATCAAGAGTATTGCTCGAAATTTTTGTTGTTGTACAAGCATTTAAATTTTGAATGATCTATTTTTCATTTAACACGTCGATAGTGACGCATATTTTCAAAACTATCAAATATGTACCTTTTGAACCTTTCAGGTAGATCAAATAACAATGTCATTAAATATTGTGACAGTAAAAATAGAAATTGAATCAAGTTAAGTTATTAGATACTACAAATTTAGGATTTTACTGTAAGTATTACTTGCTGTTTTATTTAATTTTATTGACAATAAAAGTTAGTCAAAAATTTTATTTGTCTGCATATTAAAAAAATATTATTTTTTTGTAATCTTTTAATTATTTTTTTTCTTTTTAAATCTACTTTTTGTTAAGGAAGCATAATTATTCGTTTCAACGCATAATATTTTTAATTTTCCATTTAATTGCAATTATAATTGAAACGAGAAATAGTAAAATAAACACACAAAAATTATAATTTCTCCAGAATTATTTTGTTGACATTTTTGAGTGAGAAATAAAATTTATACTAAGGAAAGAAAATCTTTACAAAAATCAATAAAGTAAAAATAACATTGATATATAGATTCAAGATTTATTTTATCCTGCCTTTCTTTTAAAAATAAATTTCTGATTAGTGTTTTTGTTGCGCTTGCAAAATGGCTTCACATGAAGCTCACGCGGGTTGGTCGATAACCATGTGACGGCAAGGGTACCGCCTCTAGCCGAGAGAAGACTACACAGTCTCGTGGGTCTATATTGAAATTAAACATAAAAAGAGACGGACTCACAGTCTACTGTACGCCGTTTTGTGTTTTGAATCTAGTCGAGAGAAAATGGAAGTCGTCAACAATATATTTCTTTTACGAAAACTTGTCTTTTATGCCAAATTATTTTAGTTATCATTTACAATTGTGTCGATTGCATACGCTGAAATTAAGAGAAAAAGCAAGAATAAGGTTACAGTGAAGCAATATTCTGCAGGTGTTATACACTATTTTTACAAGGACTTATGCAACGTTAATAACATTTTTAAGCAATATATTTATTGAACATTAATGAAAATTTCATAAATACGAAATGATCGTACAAATAATTTATAGGAAAATTTAAAGTTCGCGTTATGAAGCAGCATCTATGTTCCATCAAGGAAATAACGAAATATTTTGAACAGATCATTTTTTTAACTAGGAATCATTTTTTTAACAACATTAATTCCTTAATAGCAAAAAAAAAAAAAAAAAGAACAACAACAACAGATTATTGCAAAAATAATACTTTTAAGTCATTTTCAAGGGTGACTATTGATGACAGGTTTTAAAAATTCTATTTTAGTTTTCGATGTAAAGGAAAAACAAAATGCATTGCCTTTCTTATTCGATGCTCATCAAATGTTATATGCGATACATAGATAAAGAAAACTAAAAGAAATTGGTTAGAACATTTTGTATGCTAGATACTGTATGTTCAAGGATGGAAATGATAATATGAGGATATTTGAGGAGAAAATTGGAAAGAAATGGAGAAGGTTGAACTTGACTTAAAGGATGTGCCCGTTGCTAGCAAATGCCATTGATAATAGTATATGAATAAACATTTAAATTTGTATATCTCCGTTATAAAAATTTCTAATATGTTTTGGGATTTTGTTTCGACATTTTTTACAGTCATCGAAATAAAAGGGGGCAAAAATGAGTTCAACATAGAATTTTTAAAGAAGGCACGTGGTAAGTGAAGCGCAGTAACCTTGAAACTGAAAGATTCTTGTATCGAATCCAAATATCGGACATTATGGGAGAAATTATTTCCTGGTTGCTCCCTTGGAAGACAATGTCGGGATGATATCTTAAATTATGACTGAGATCATCCCTTCCCTAATTGTATTGAGAATAAATATGTTAGTAATGAGACAGACTAAATCTTTAAACTACTGCATTATCATTGTAAATTTTAACACATATATTGACATATACATGTTCGTATATTCAAGAGTTCTTTATCAGAAGAATATAATGTCTTCTATGATAATGTATCCTCTGTGTGTGAGTAGTAACATTGGTTGCCTTGTAATCAAGGAGTCCTGGGTTCGATTCCCGGTGAGGATACAAGTGATTCGGAGCCCACGTTAAACTGTAGGTTCAGTCCTTAGGACGTCATTTTCATATGATGGAAGTCAATGGCAAGCCACTATCGGTTCATCTTACCCAGGGACCTTTGGGCAGAACATCCATCATTAACATAATAATAATACATTATTGTTAGTAGTATTAGTATTTGCAATAGTATTTACAAAAGATTTAATAAAATATTTATATTAATTTTTACATGTATTTAAGATGTGTTTTGAGGAAAGTGTATACAATCTGTAGTATTTTTTTCTGGAAAGTATTTCAGTAGTTATTTCACTTCATAAAATGAAAATTTTGTTAAAAAAAAAGTAAAATATATTTTTTTGAGATTAGCTACAGTAGAAAGTAAGTTTACTGAAACGTCTGTCACAATGTAATTAATACACATTGTTTGTTCTTCATGTGACTTTATTTCTTTATTATGAGCAAAGACTGTTAAAATCGAACACTAATTAAATATTATTATTTTATAAGAAGGTGTAAAAAGCATGAATTCAGGAACAGATGCAGCACAAAACGTAAAAATTGGAAGCCGTGCAGAAAAATCAGTTTCTTGCCCTAATATTTTTAGTAGGGAGAAATCTTAATAGAAGGAGATAGAAAAATATACGCACATATACACACATGAACAGTCACACATATGTTCAAACATCTTTTCCTCCTTTCTTTTTTTATTTACACATTGAATAATCATGTGTAAAGGAGTATTGGGTGGTTTCAGGCAGCTTTAATGCTTGCTTCTAAAACGGTAACATCAGCGTCACCTACCGAAAAGAATTCTTTCTTCTCTCTCTCTTTTTCGAGAAATAAATGATCCTTACATCTGGGTGGTATATAAAGCTTTCAACTAGTTCATTCCATGCGGAAAGGGAACAGACTATAGAAAAAAAAATCAAGACTCTAGCAACAGTGTTAGAGACGTATAGTGCGTAACATTCTTAGCTGACTTATGTACTATGTAGTACGCCATTCTATACAAGTTTGTCTCTGGAAAAGATTTCTTCACACTCAAAATAGTGCAGTCTAAGCTTGTTTCCCGTCTAGATTCTTCTAAAGTTTCCTCTGCATGCTTCATCGTGGAAACCACCCCCCCTCCTCCCACTTTCTTCGTGTATACATGAAGTCGTTTTGAGATTAATGTTTAGGGGAAAAGAATTTCGGGAAAGTATAATTTTTGGTATAAGTTGTATTTATTTTAGTGCGTTCTCAACATTCTTTGCTTGATAGATATTTGCAACTTATGGAAAAACATGTCAGTAAGTATTTCAAAAACGGTGTCCGTATATTGCTTTTCTGATGTTATTTTATCTTCAAACATAGCTACACACGTTTTGAGCGTACTACTGAGTTTCCTTCCCCCAAATCAAAAGTTTCAACATCCAGAAAATCAAAAAGCTTCAGAAGTTGTTTCTTAGCAGAAATGTTTAACTGCATAATGCAAGAAATGACTGATATGGTAAGTCGGGACTGTTTCTGTCAAGGGGCTATATTGAACAGAAGAAAAAGAACAAGTTAGTACCATCATGCTTTGCGAAATTTGGAGCCAATAGTAACTCTTTTGAATGTAGTGACAATTATGGAGGCAAGTTCCGCAAAGCATGATGGTATTGCCTTGTTTTCTTCCATCGATATAGCCATTTGATGAATATAGCCCCAGACTACCACATACCCAAATGTATCAAGTGATGCATTTAATCGTAGAACAAAGTGTAATTGAGAAAGATTCAAATAATGCACACCTCACAGTATTATATTATATACCTAAATACTCATGCCAAGCAAATGCCGTGATGGTACCTTCAAAATAGGCCCTGGCCGACACCTTCTCGCATTCTTTCCCCTTTCCTATCCCGACCTAAGCCTTAGATGACTAAAGTCCATAAATAAAATTCAAATTCAGATTCACCTAAACACTTTGTGGGACAAGCATTTCTCTAGTTTAAATAGTGTACTTTCCTGCATTATTTGTACTTTCTTAATTTGTGATAGGTACCGCAATAAACAAAATTGAACTTAAATGAAAATATAACATAAAATATAAAGTTTCTTCATGTTTTGTTTAAAAAAGGTTTCAAAATGTTGTTCTCAATGACATTTTTGGGGATCTGTTTTTAAAGATAAGATACTGCCATCTACAGCTCAAATTCATAAATAAAATTAAGAGAAAATTCGTTGTGCTTCAACATTTTGAAATTATGGCCTTAAGGCATCTCAGACCGATGCGCTTTCGTTCATTATGTATATAAGAGATCAAATTTTAGTAAAATTTGTATTAAAATTATAATTAACAGTAAAATTATGAAGGAAGGAAGGAATATTTTATGTACAACACCAAAATAACTAACTTTCTTTCAATTTGTTTCTCGATAATTAATCAATATTTTCTAAAATTCACAAAAAATGTACACGGAAACCAAAATAATATGTAACAATTCCAGATCTATTATTCAACCAAAGAACAATAATCTGTGCTTATGTTCTTAGTTAAGTGTGCTGGAAGATTTTTTTTTCTACAAAGCTAAAGAAAAACCCTAATGCACTAACTTAAATAAACTATATTATGCTGATATTTACATTCTTTTAATCAACCCAGTAAATTCAAACATTTCTTGTGTATCGTATTGTGCGGTTTCAATTAGCCTGTTCATTATATACATTAAAGTGTATCAATGGCTAACGCATTTATTTTTACATAACGAAAATTAAGATTACATTTGTTTCGTTTAGTTTTCTATGTGTAGTAGAAAGAGAATATTAATCCGAATTAAGATATATTAACTGCGGCATTTAGTGAAAACACAAGATTTTACTGTTGTTTATAAAAGTTATAATCCTTCATTATTACTTATGTGATGATTACAGTATTAGTATAATCTAAAATTCTATTTGCATATCGGTACCATATTTAATTCCTTTATTAAGAATATCGGTAATAGGCGTCCCACAAGGATATGTACTTGAACCACTAAAATTTAATATTTGACAATTGACCGTTATTTTCTTTTTTTCTATAGGGAAATTCTAATTTTCTTCTTGTTTTTTGATTACTTTCAATTATTTTGCTATGTTAATGTACGGAAAATGTACATTATACTTCTTCGGCTCCAGCCTCGCAAGGAAAATGTCTAGTTTATTCTCCTTATTTTTTCTGTATTTCATGTCTGACGTCTCAAGCTAGACTTGTTTTTCATTTAAATGTTAAGTTGCTGGCGAATTTATATACAGAAGACAAGCACCAGAAGTAAGTTTTGGATGGTTCCTTGAATTGTACAATATGCATAGCTTTCTTTATTGGTTGAGACATAGCTTCATAGAAATGTCAAAATAAGTTTCTTTCCCGCCAAGAAGAAAGAAAACAAGATCTCGGGAAGATAGAAAAAAAAAAAGAGACGAAACAGAAGGGAGGAAAGCAAATTTGCTTTGCAATGCAGGAATTTTATTTTTAACCAAAACACAAACGTCTTGTTTTCCCGCTTTTAGTTTTGGTTTCCTTCTCTCTCTCTCTCTCTCGTTTTTTGTTGTTGTCATGTTCCTCATTTGTGTTTTGTTATTTCTTTATCTTTTTTTCGTTATATTTCTCATTTCCCTTGGCTTGTAACATACTTGGTTTTTCGGAATGAGATTTTTCTTCTTTGTGTTGTATATATATATACCACGATTTTAAAACGAATTCTGCCCCCGCCCCCGTTTTGTGATCTTTTGTGAATGCTCTTTTCGCGCAGCAGTCATATATATAAAGCACGAAAAAATACTTTTTGTTCTTTATTCTGCAGTTTCGCACTTCCTATTCAATATCGTGTTTTCTACTAGTTTTCTGTACCATTCCTCCCTTCTTCGCTACTGTTTCTTCCATTTTTCTTTTGTTTTGTTTTTTCTATTCTTCCTCTTGACTCTCTCTCTCCCCCTTGAATCCTTTCTGTTCTCCGGGATTCCGGTATGCATGTCTGATCTTTTCATTTTCAGTCTGCGTTCTTTTTCACCCGGAAATAACGAAACACACACACACACTCACACAAAGACTTATATACCATACTCAGTCACATGTACACTATTGTCACACTCCCATACATATGAGAAATTCCAGCAGCGTTCTTAACATATAAACAAGAACGTGAACATCATACTGTAGAAAGAAGTAGCGAAGAGAAAAATGCAACAAGGAATCCGAGTGATAACAAAGAGAAGAAAATGAAAAAAAGAAGATAAAACAATAAAAACAAAACAAAAACGATATACTAATAAAAGAAAAAGTAAGAAAAAGGACAGTGTAATAACACAAAAGCAGACTCGTTTTGTAGAATATATACTTCTACCCACGCACAAACACACATGCTTGCTGCGGATATATCCTAGCAAACTGTCAATAGTATAAAGCGTTAGCGTAGAGTCTTAGATTTTTATGTATCTTTATTTCTTTTACTTTCAGAATTCACTGTTCTTCATGAGTCGCACTGAGGGGAGAGAAAAGTATTACTGGAGAATCTTTAAGTATATCAACAGCAACAATGGTCCATTTGTGCTCGAGATATGAAGCAAGCAAGACGATATAACAGCACAGTTTGTTCTGCTTTTTTTTTTTGAAGAACGAAGGAGTGAACATACACGCCAACTATTACTTCTGCAAGACAATGCGTGACCTCATAATGAAATTGAGGTTCAGTGTAGCCAGACTATGATGTGATGAAACCACCTTCACAACAATGAAAACAAAAAAGGGGGAGGAAATGTTAGTGGAAAAGAGAAAAAAAAATGAAAAAAAATGTTTAGTGCTTAAAGGAAGTGATCGCTAAAGAGAAGTGATCTGATTTATTAATTTTAACACGTTAGTACTTGTTATATACAGATATTTTATTTTGTTAAAATATTGCTGTAAAAATACGCTTATTGAGTAGCAAAATGCTTTTGGTCACTCTTGATTTCTATCTTTGTAAACATTTACCAACATTCAGTGATATTCAGCTAAAATCATCCTTTCTTTAGAGCTATAATTCTGCTATTGCTTCCTTACAGGAAAATTTGTTTCTTCAAATTAACTTTCAGATATTGGGTCATTAATTCAACATGTTACAGGTTTTAGGTTTAAGGAAAATTTTTGTTTAACATTTTATTTTTAAAGTTCATATTTTTCATTGTATTATTAGAAACTAAATAAAAATTATATAGAAAATAGTATAATTCTTTAAAATGTGATAATTGAATTGATAATTCATATTTTAACTGATAATTGAAAAAATATATAGAAGAAAAAATATACAAAAATGAAACGAAAATAGATATATTAGTCTGTTAGAAGCTAGATTTATTTGTGAGCCTGTAAGTTTGTTACCTGTTTCTCACTGTAAAATTAGTTTTACTAGAAACTGAATCTTGAGGAAAAATCTTTCAACCTTTCGTCTAGCATGATTCTTACACGAGTACTGAGGTTCAAAAATTTTTTTTTTTAATTTATTGTCAGGAATGACTGTTTTCAATGTCGTATTTATAATAAACGACTATTTTTATAATATAAAAATTTCTTATATATATAACTATATAATATTAATCCATTTTCAATCCACTGCCTGATATAGCTTGTGCAAAAGGCTTGATTTCATCCACCCATCTTGTATTTGGTCATCTAGCTCGTTGCTCTGGGAATCTAATGTAGCATATAACTATCTTCCACCTGTTCATCTAGCTACATGCCAGGCGCATTTCCACTTCACCCTCCTCGAAAGTCGAAATCTTGATCACTTCTCGTACCTTTGTTTGCTATGGAATCCATTCATTTATCTTCCTGTCACTCCTAGTTACTCCTAACATACATATCTCCACTATTCTGTTTTTGTACATCCTTGCAGATAAATCTGAATGTATCAATAAACAGTTTGATAGTTTATGACAGAAATAAAAAATGGCGGAAATACGTATATAAAATCCAACTTCTTGAGTGCATTCCTCATGTAAGATTTGAAAAACACAGGAAAGGTGTTACTTTTCTTCATATATATTGAAGAAGTTCGATGCAATTAACATTTAAAATGCACTTCTTGTACACATTATTTACATATTTTGAGTACGAAACAAAAAGTATATCAGTAAAAATGTGTGCAAAATATGTAAAATAATTATATTACTTTTTACAGCGTATTCTGAACACACATAAACAGCCAGAGAAAACGAAACTGATTGGTTGGTGTAACATTTCATCCTACCCCCTAGTTTGATCTATAAATGTGTCTTGTAAGGTAGTCAGTCAAAATAATGAGTGAGATATTCTGAAAGTGATACGAAAGAAATACGATGTTATACAAAGTAAGAAGTCATATATTCATTTTAACTGCTTTGCTTCTGCCATCATTGAAGCCATCTGTACTCAATCAGATGGGTTTCTTCAACACCAAGTGTGACAAGATCCTTCCCTTTGGAGACGGAGAGAGAGAGAGAGACAAGAACGGGGGTGATGATGATTGGTGAGCCAGAAATGTAAGAATAATCACTGAACATAGTTTAGTTTCTTCGTCCCACAATGTTTAATATCTTTAGTAGGATTTTCAAATCGATTTGTCTTTCACTGTGTCTATTAGCTAGCAGTGTTACTGTTTGGTACAAAAAAAATAATCTTTTATTGTCTAAAGATGTCTCTATATATTTTTTGTATATCTTGTTTTGTGTCTTTCTCTTACGTTAAATTTAGTTGATGAAACGGACTCTAAAATACAATTCTCAAGACAAGTTCAAAGATTTTCTTAATAAAATATTTTATGGACTTGCAACTTTTCGCCTAAGCCTGTCGCATCTGAGGGAAGACGTCCCTCGATGATCTTCCTTCCGGGTCCAAGGATAACAAAAGTAGCAGTCAATGCAGGTAACAACAATCGGGAATTCGCATGGTAAAACTAACGAAAACCCTGGAAAACATCAATCAGATTGGCTAGTGGCGGAGTTCGAACCCACTTGCCTCGTATTGCCGATCTAAAGTCTGCGCCGTTATTTACTGCACGATAGTTGCAATTAAAACAAAATGGCTTGAAATACAGACTAAAATAGAAAAAAAAACCAAACGGCAGTAGCTCAGTTGGTAGAGTCTCATTTAGGATGTCTTTGGTTCGATCCCAGCGTCTGAGCATCCTGAGATTTTTCCAGGGCTTATCCTCAGTCACACCAGACAAATGCCGGGATTATATCTTCAACTTAGGACCTGATCGATTCCCTCCCGCATCCTTTCTCCTACTCCATCCCCTCCTGAGTTATAGATGTGTAAAGGACACAGATTCAAATTCAAGGAACAAATCAATATATCAATGAGCTTGTAAATATTGCGGAACCTGAAAAATCAAGAGTAAAAGTGCCGGTATGGTACAGGACGCCGGTGTGGCACCGGCCTTAGGCACTATTCTGACAATGTCATCTCTGGAACATATGACAGCCTTAGGCCTTAGCTGCTTGTCTGGGCCACAAATTAAAGATTTGTATAAGTACGTGAGTGTATGTCATAGATTGTTCCGGTAGGCTTCACACTACATTTTAATTTTAGTGTAAAATTACATTGAAACGCTAGCAAAAAGATAATCACAATCTTGTAAAAATACAATGATGGCAGTGCAATATTACAATCTTCACGTAACGTGTGTTTTACAAGAATGCATGCTTTTGGTTTTCTTCAATTGCTCTCTTCCGCATTACAAGAGGAATTTGCTTATAATTATTGCTTGAGTTACTACAATGTATGAATATTTGTGAAGATTAACATGAAAATGGTTATTTTAAAATAATAATAATTTCTTGGCAGTCAAATTAGCAATGATTTCTTGTAATTTGACAATAGGAAAGTTTATAATCTATCTCACACACTCAGAAAAAAAAAACACGTGCATTGGAAATAACAAATGGACTGAATGCGGATTTCTTCAACAATCCTTTAACAATCGGATAGGAGAAACAAAAAAAGATTTAATAATACAAAAGTGAATTTTCAACAAGATTGTTTCTTTCCACAGGAAGTGATTTTATTTTAACGGAGAATTATTAGAAACTAATACTCAAGCTATTTTAAAGCTTGCAACGTTAGACTCTTATATTCTCCATTTGATAATAAGCATACTATACTTGACAATTTTTTTTTCTGGTTTAATTGTAAGACACGTTCAAATATTTTAGATTTTACAAAGTATAAATCTGTTGTTGAAGAAATAAGACAGACAGAAGAGAATTAACTTTTTGAATGTACTGCACGCCTCAACTCTGGCAAGTGTTTAGTAATAAGTAAGTTTTTTGGCTATCAAGATATTAGCCTTGGTTCAGGAAAAAGTTCTAGGTAATCTTTTATATATAACCCGAAATATATGTGACACAAAACTGTCATATGTTGCACAAAGAAACCTTGGACCTCAATGTGTAAATGTACAAAATATGACAATTTTTAGTCACATATATTTCGGATTATATATAAAAGATTACTTCAAACTTTTTTTTTTATTCTTCGATGTCACTTGTAGCCCTTGGTTTTTGGAGTCCAGAAATAATCGACAACTTGAGCCAAAGCATTTTCTTTCCTTTTTAAGTACAGTTGAATACTGACACAGGAATTTCGAAATGTTACTGTGCAGTACCATTGTAACGAAATTTTTTAAAAAAATATTTTCCTTACATTTTCGAGAAATTGCTCGATTGAGGACATTTTCTCCACAGAAGCAGGAAAGGTGTTGGTAAAAACCTAACAACCAACGGCAGTAAGAGAAAGTTATCCATGTGTTCCACTGTATTTTCTCTTTTGCTATTGTCAAAAACCTTTTGGACAGACCAACCCTCTATCGCTTTCGAATCATCCCTTGTGTGCCACCCTACATTCCCTCCCCCTTCATTCTTGCAACTCCCTCATCACTGACGCTTTCGTTCCTTTTTGAAAGATTATTATCTCTCTGTTACCATAAATATTATCAATGTTGGAATGATCAACTACCTCTTTGTATATTAACTGAGCATTGAGTAATTAAAAGCGTTCCTCTTTCTTTATGTTAATTGTCATTATCACTGAGTTGATTAAAAAAAAATGTTTTGGACAGCAATGTTGGAACACGTCCAAAATGTGTCCATAACTTTGTTTTACTGAACACGTTATTAGAATTAATTTAGAAAAATACGTATTATATATATGACAAACACTTGAGAGTTTTCGACTAAGGCGTTAGACCAACGACTCAAAGGTCCCGGGTTCGAGTCATGGCAGGGGCATGGGTGTCTTTTAACGTGACGGATAATCGTGACGGGCCGAAGTCAATGGTTGCTATAAAAATATAGACTATATATACACTATATTTACTATATATATAGACTGGCTCATATAAAATAAAGTTTACCAAAGTTTTTTGAGAGTTTTCGACGGAAAGGTAGCCAGAATTTTTTGGACAGGATAGAGCCATGAAGAAAGGTCCCTGTGCAAACATCGCTGACTTTTGATGCACTGGTCATGCTTATTTCTTCCTGTACGTGGCGCGAACCCTGTCAAATGGTTCTCTGTTGGGTGATAAACTGGTTCATGTATCTAATTCTATAATCGTACAGTTGTTTACCAGCATTTTTAAATCGGGGGGGGGGAGGTCTTTAAACTTAAATTCATGGGGGTTCGTCTATGTTATATCATAAGACTTTGTGTAGCTCATTCAAATATCTGGGAAATATTTTAAGTAAGCATACGGAGTGTGAAAATGAAAAGCGGGAACAGCAATGGCGAAATTCACTAAGAAGCCTTTTCTGCGGACCCATGAACAAGGAGTTAAAGAAGTTACTGATTACATGTTGTGTATAGAGTATTCTGTATTTGAAGTGGAAAAGCGCGCTCTACGAAAGAAAACGAAGCTTTCAAAATGTGAATATGAAGAAGAATGGAAAAGACAAACACAAACCAGGTATTTCGTCTACAAAATGACCCAAAAAAATATTGTAAAAAATATTTTCGTGAAAACATCGTGTTTATAATCTTTTGTGCCCTCCCTTGAGGAAAAAAAATATGTAATGTGATAGACATGAATTTTTTTCTCCCAAAATAGAAAATATTTATTGGAATCAAAATCTACGAACCCCATAGTTGACAATTGGAAAATAAAGAATATCTAAACGAAAAAAAAAAGAAACAGTCTGTGCAGAGAAGACAGCATGAGGAGCGAAAGAATGCCAAGATGTCTGCCGACCACCCTATACAGACAGACGCCAGGAAACGCTACAGTTCCAAAACTCCAGAAGCCGGGAAAGTGGGGGTAAGGGGAGGATTACCGCCCATGCTTTCCCTAAAGCTTCTCTGCTAGCACCGGCTGCTCTCTCTCTCTCTCTCTCTTTCACACACACACACACACACTTTCTTTCATTCTTTAAACATAGAATCGTACAGAGTGAAGATTTGTAGCCAGTGGAAAGGTAACATTTTACCTCCTTCTTCGCAACTTTTTCTTTACATTTCGTTTTTCTTTTTGTTTCTGTTTTGCGAACTGTGTTTCATCGTTATTTTCTCTTTTTCCTGCTTCTTCTGCGTACATGAAGACATCACAAGACTTTCTAAGCATCTAAAGTTAACTACGTTCGGATATGATGTGAAGTGATATAGAAGACTGTCTGTGTGAGTGGTAAAAAAAAGAGGCCTGAACTAAAACGACGCAACTGCGCATGCTCCGTCATCTAAATATGTCTGTGTGCGTGTGTGCGGCTGAAGATGATGAAGACAACTTTAAAAAAATCCTACAAAATTCAACACAGGAACGGTAAAGCATTTTCTTTTATAATTTTCAATTATTTCTTAATTAAAAATGTCTGTTTTTTTTTTTAAATAAACTTATAAATTGACCTACAAAACATTATGAGGTAAGTACTGAATTAACAGTTTTAAAAACCACCATCGTTTTTGTAAATGCATGAGTATCAATATGTAACGCTTATACAAAAATAAATTTGTGAAATAACCTGTTCGTTTCTTAACGAATACGGTATTAATGTGTATAATTTCAAGATATATTATTAAAGAGGAGAAGATAGAAAAACGCCACAAATTTTATACAGTTAGAGGCTAGATAAAGTAAATTTGTTTTTTGTATAGCTTAGACCCTACTTTAAGTACGTTGGCGACTAAAGAATGTTTCGAAATATTTTAAAATATTAATTTTCATGAAAGCTCGATGAAGTCAAGAAGCAATTTGCAATAACTTGTTTGATTTATTATAATATTTTATTTTTGTATTTAAATATTATCATAATAATTATTACTGAATATAACATAACAGATACGTATGCACAAAATACAAAAAAAAAAATACACACAAAAATTTAATAGTGTTATTTAAAATATAAATACAGTCTATTTACTTTCAAAAATAATATCTGATATAAAAAATAATAAATAATAAAGTTATAATTTTATTTTAAAATGAAGCCAAAGGAAAATTTAATAAGTCTATAATTTATTCAAGATAATAATTTTAAATACATTAATCGAATATATTGATTCATTTGTTAAACTGCATTTATAAGGTACTATTTGATTTGTAATATTTTATTTTATTTTCTACGACTTTGGAAAACACAATGCAAGTTCGAAAATATCTTTTAGAGCCTAAACTATTATTTTCTGCATGATTTTTGATTTGAAATGCAAAGTAAATTAATAACATATAAGTTATTTTCATTCCATTAGTTATATGATATGTAATTCTTATACTTCATATCATCCATAATTCTTATATATCATTATGGAATACACGTTTCACCAAAGACAAGAGATAAATTTTATTAAGCTTTCTACACATTTCAGAAATACTCATGCCAATACGATAACAACATAGGCCTATTTTAAATTATTTTCCCCCCACCAAATGTAGAAATAAATTTATGCGATATATTTTTTACTTTACAATCATATCTTTAGAAGATGGGAAGTTTTGAATAATTCGAATAAACGTAAGTCTTCGATTTATATATTTTTTTCGTTTTTTATATTTTATAAAGCTCAACAAAACGTTTGATTTGATAAAATAATTATTTGTAAGCCTATTTCATGTATGCAGACACGCAGGCTCTGAAAATGTAATTAAATTTATTATTTTTAGTGACTGTTAGGATTAATTTATTTTGTCACATAAATAATAATTATAGGTATTCATTTATATAAATTTTATGGTATAATCTTGAGACTTTAACGTTTTGAATGCTACATCTTTTCCGATTATTTTATTTTCTGTTAAGAATATATATTGCGATAGTTTTATTTAGATTGTGCAAATGTAAAAGAAATCGATCTACGTTTAGTAAAGAATACTAAAGACGCATATAGACCTCTACAATACATTTATTTTACATTGTCTCATTTGTACAGTGTCTCTTGCGTTTATAAAATAGATTTATAACTGACACAGATTACATATCTGTTTCTTTTTTATATGTATATGGTAATAATGTTTGTGCTGAAAATTTCGTATGATTGCTTCGAAGTCCGTTCAGATGGGGTAATACATTAAAATAAGTGAAGACCTTTGCTTACTAAAAATTGTTAACTTCTCTTTGCAATTTGTCAAATAATAAGATTAGGATTTAAAGTCTTATTTTAGAAAATAAAGTTAAAATTAAATTTAAAACTAAATATAGTCTAGAAACAGCAAAAATAGTACTACTAAACATTTAAAAATTAATGTAAAATTAAGATTTAAACTGTTAGCAACGAAGGAATATTTAAGTTGGATCCTTCATCATAAAGGTTCCCATCTGCGGTAATTTAGTCAAGAAGTTTAGCTAGGTAAAGTTAGGTCCTTTATCAGGTTTATACTAAATCGATGTTAGGTTGTTTAGAAATTCACTCGCTCTACCTAATCTAACCTTGTCAACAAAATTAATGGCGGGTAGATAACAGAAAAGTCTGGAAATAGCCGAGAAGAGTTTTTCCACGACACCATTCAATGCTTAATAATCCTCAGTTAAATTTAAATATTATTACTTTTTCGCAATTTCCATTTTTTATAATAACAGTTAATGCTTATTTTATTATTTCACCGTATGTGGTGGGTTGGAAACCACTGCCTTGGTGGACATTTACTACATGTTCACAAGAAATTAGGGTCAGTTTAGACGAGTATTTTAGATTCGTTCATACTGCGTTTTAAACGAGTCAAAAATTTATTTCAAAACGTCTCATTTTTGTACATGAAATGGGTTAAGCTGATGAGGGAATCACATTTAGGATAATTCGGGTGAGATGGCCACATATTTCAGTAAATAGTACAAAAATATGTGGAAAAGTTGTGACGTCATCAGGTTGCAAAAACGACAGGAAAATTGATGACTCAGTTTCTTCTACTTACTTTCTTTACCCGCTATCGTGTGTTACAGGATATATTTCTAGTCCAAAAATACCGTAGCGAGCATTGTATGAACTCAAATTTGAGGTCGGTTTATCTCTTCTTGCTTTAGTTAAGGCATAAGCTTGCGTCACAGACAGGCGAACAAAGTGAAATTAAGAAGAAGGATTTTGCGGAGAGAGAGCTGCTGAAAATGCAACTTATGTCGAAAAAACGGTTAAATACGTTGAGTCTGCATAAGGTTGCAACATTCATACACAAGGTTACCATGCTTGTCATGTGATTTGAGTTGAATATGCCTTAACTCTCACGTTACATGATACGAGGTTCGAATTCTGGTTATTTTAACAGCTTATTAAAACGTGCTATGTCCTCGTTAGATGAGTGTGTTATGATCATCACGTTGAGATTAAGAGGTTCTCAGAGTAATTCCCGATGGGGGAAGAACATTTAAAGGAAATTGCTTCTAAATATCATCCGATAGAAGGCAAACTACCATCGCTTCACCGTGTTTAGGTTTCTTAGAGATAAAAAATATTCTCAGGGCATAAATGTTATGGTAACTTTGGCTCAGTTCAGGATAGGATAGGAAAGCATGGTGGAAAGAAGTCGACCAGACCATATTTTGAATGTACCATTTGCCTGGTGTGACTCAAGAGAAACCCTGGGTAAAACTTTATTCAGGATCGTTCCCAGGACCTTGAGTCAAAGCTGTACTAACTGAGCTAAGGCCGATCGGTACAAAACATTCTCATTACTATCAAAATAATCGTTTATTGTCTATCCGCTATGCCAATTCTTGCAATGGCATTTTTCCAGTAACACTATCGAGCAAATAATAATCTTAACCAGCATTTGTTGTGTTAGAGGAATTAATTATTTAATAATAAATCAATTTATTATAATTCAAATTCTTTATTAGAGTGCAGTGAACAGATATAACACATTGTTGCATTAACACAATAGATACAATGGTACAATAGAAATTCAAGATATACTAAAAAAAAGACAGATCAGGTTGGGAACAATACAAGAAAAATAACAGTGAGGTATCAAGACAACGATAACTGATAAAATCAGTCGTCATTGAAAAGAATTTTCATAAAAAAGAAAGATATAATGTATGTAAATCGTATACACAGGGTTAAACACTCACATTCTCAAGCATATTAACCAATCATGATTACTTAAAATTATCGACCATTCTCTTTAAATTGCCAAATTGAACAAAGGATAAGGTTCCAATATACTTTTTTTTTTGTTTTCAAAATAAATGGGTGGGTACTCTGATTCTTATATTATTTCATAAGAATTCGCTGTATATTTTATATGATATCAAATTGTCAATAAACTTTTGATCAATCACTTCTTCTTCTACTGTACAAAGGTTCACTAAGCAGCCTTATAAATCATTTCTGGATGGCTTCAAGCTGATCTATGACTGTTTTAATAGAGGGATACCATATTATAGCAGCATATTCTAACTGGGATCTAATGATCATTTTATACATCATGAATTTGATTTTTTTTGTTTATGGCCTTTGGGCATCTACGGCTCAGGCCGGGATAGGGGAGGGGAAAGGATTCGGGAAGGTGTCGGCCAGGGCCTATGTTGAAGGTGCCATCCCGGCATTTGCTTGGCGTGTCTGAGGAAAAACCCCGGGAAAACCTCAATCAGGATGGTCGGCCGCTGTGATCGAAACCACGATCTCCCGAATGCTACACCAACGCTCCTCCACTAAGCTATGGCTGCTCGGTTTATACATCATGATAAATGTAGTAATTTTCGATAATCCTCTCCATTGATTATATAAATCCAATCAATCTTCTTGCTTCAGTGGTGATCGTATCAACATGAATACTAAATTTTAACTCATTGTCAAATGTTATTCCTAGATCCATAATAATAATAATAAAACTTACTTACTCTATGGCTTACGGAACTCGCAAGTTCATTGCCGCAGTAACAAACGTTCTCCATAGGATTCTTCCTGAGCAAGATCAGGCCAGTTTTCATCACAAACACCTACTTCTCAAAGATCCTGTCAAATATTGTCCTCTCAACGCCGTCCCCGTCTTCCCAGTGGTCTCTTTCCATCCGGCTTTCCAACCAAGATGGAATATAGTCTCTCTTTTTTTTCCCATCCGAGCTACATAGCCTGCCCATCTTATTCGTAATAATAATAATAATAACGAGGGAGAAAGTAAATTATTCAGACAAAATATAAGAATATTTGGTTCAAGATATTTCAAGATATTACTCTAAGAGAAAGAAAAACTAAAGAAGTGCTCGAGTAGTGTTTTGTTGCAAGACAGCGCCCACCAAAGAAGATCAAATCATTTTCCCTTTCTGTGAGCCCCCCCCCCCACTTTCACCCCACCCGCAACAAAGTGAAAATGATTTCACTCAAGTTTCTTAATGGGAAATCAAGATAATAATAATCTTAGATGGATCTCTGTGCCTAATGGAACACAAACGATATATATACACATATATATATGCATACATATATACTTAAAAAAACTCACATACAGTAGATATATATACTTTGGGTGTCGTCAACGCTCTTAAACGCCAAATCGTTATTACACTCTGATTAGCCATTAAAAGTCACAACGACTTCCGTTACTGCTACGGCTTAATTAAAAGGAAATTAAATAAATTAACTTGTGTAGAGCTTCTCCTGCTTCTCCAGTCGCGTACCAGATGAAACATGTAAAAAGAAAAAAATGCAAGGAAAGAAATGGAAGAAAGCAATGATGAGGAGAAAGTGTGAATACCGTTGTAGATGAGGAGAAGTTGTGATAGGGTTGACGGAGTAATCACAAGGAAACGGAGAAAACAACCATTATTATACTTCAGAAACTTCTTACGAAAATGATGATTAGTGTTCTGGCGAGAGTCAAGTGTATATGACCCCAAAGCCCCTGGGCACGATGAACTGATGGTGGCTTTTCAGTGCCTTCTATCTGATGGAGATGATTTCACTATTTGTCCAACTCAACACAGGGGTAACATCAAGCAAGAGAGATGTGGGAACGGGCAAGGAACTTGACCAGGGCATGGTTTTGAAGGTACCAACTTGGCACTAGCCTGATGTGACAGGAAACATCTAAGTAATCCTCTGTCACTGTCAGGATGACTGGGCGCGACCCTGAGATCTTCCGAATATCATGCTAACGATCTACCAACTGAGTCACTGTCGCTCGGTAAAGGCTAAGAAGTGAACCTCTATTCTATAATACAGATTCAGAATGTTCAGCATGGCTTCACCCGGAATCATCTCGGTCTTTGTTTTTCAAATCACATTTTAAATGATAAAGATTTAAAATTATTATTTATTCATTTATTTTATTTTTGGTCATATTTTATAAATGTATTTGTCCTTAGTATACTTTTTAATGCATTCCTTGGTTTTACATTCCTAGTAATCATCGATTTCGTCTCTGACGATGGTGCTGGAAAGGGAGAGGGAGATGGGCACGTGCTGGATTGTTATTAAATATATCACTCCGGTATTTATCTACAAGCAATTAGGAAGCACAGTGGAATATCACATTAAGATTGCTTACCAAAATAGAGTGCAAAACCATCTATAAAATAGGTCGGTATCTGAAATAGGAAATTCAAATAAATTTACCGTTTTTTTTTCTTCACCTTTTTGGCCCTTAAAAGGATCAACATAGAAGATGGTAAAAAAAAGTATCAACACGACTTTCCGTTACGGTATAATTGATTCAAATTGTTCATTTGTATAGGTTTAATTAAATGGGGTGGGTGGGTAATACGTAATTAATTTCACATGTTTTTATATATATACATAGCCTCATGTACGGTTCGATTAATCGAAGATGGCCAATGACGTTCAATACGTTATGAATACAATATTAGATCGATGTTGAAAAATTGAACAAATTTCGATTGTACATCTTTTCCGTGGGCTATTTTCTATGAATCTGAGAGTGCGTAAATGGATTTACATTTTCCCAAATGTTTACAACTATTAAGAAGTGCTGAGCGAACAATTATGCTATTTTTATTCGATGTACAGAAACATCATTATAACTTAACTCAAGAATAATAGTAGTAGGCTATGAGAATGAATCTCGTCTTTGAAAAGAAAGAAAAAAGAGGCTTTCTTTAACAAGCACAGTATACTTAGCTGTGGTATAGTGGAAGTTACTAAATCAGAATCATTTAGGTTCAGATCTGGAGTCTTTGGACAAGACCACTACAAAGAAATATCTTAAAACTACCACTGCGACATCTACAAGTACTAAAATGAAACTAAAACAAATCGAAATTAATTGACGAGCATATAAAATAGGTACATACGTGACATTGAAATAGGAAAAAAAACTTGTAATCTCTTATATATACCGTATAAGTCGAATATTTTGTACAAAGAAACCTTAGATCTTCATGTGTTTTTATACCAAATATTAATATTTCATGTAACCCATATTTCGGGTTTATATAAAAGATTATTTCGAACTAGTTTTTTCATTTCAAAGTCACTTGTCTTCTAGGGTCGTCAATTATTATGAACATAATTCAGTTCTTATATTAGAATGTTGAATTATTACATACAAACATTATTGCATTATTGTACTTTCCGTGTGCGTCGTAATAATGTCTAAATTCTTTCAGTTGTTAGAAAATAATTTGATGCGACATTATTCGTGTATTTGTCATTGTTAGTTATAGTCAAGCATTGAACCCAAAAACTGTTCACTAAGCAAACTACTTCGACGACAAAATGTGTTTAGTGAATCTATGATAAAACTCCTTAAATTGAGAAAGCTAACCAAAGTGGAAAAGAAAGTTTAAAAGTCAAAAGATTTAGATCAGTTGAGGTCGCTGGCCACGTGTTTAAAATCAGTTTCTGTCTACTTGTTTTGGTTCAGACGCTAGTTATACGAAAATTAGTCTTAAAATGGAGAAAGCTCAACCAAATAAAAAGGACCTACCAGTTTTAGAGTCACAAAAAATATTTTAAAAATCTGAAATCAGTTTCTCTCGACGTGCCTTGGTGATAGACGGACAAAGTTTGATTAACATTTCTTTTCTTTGCAAAGGGGGGGGGGGTCAGTTAAGAAACTATACTAAAGTGCTTAATTTTTCCTTTATTTCATTCATGTACTAGTAAAAAAAAACACTAAATATTGGGTTGTTTGTACACACATACACACGAAACAAATGACAGAAGAAATTTCAATTACAACAAACAACCACTACTGTTATGAATTTCTTCTCCTTTTGTCATTCTAAGTGAGGTTTCGGGGAGGGGGTGAATAAGAGGCTACACGAGGGGGGGGGAGTCAGAGGCAAGCAATCAAAACGGCATTATATAGAACTTTTGTGAACTGTCAACGAAGACTTAACTGTTTAACAAGAGCAAAAGGAGTACGCCGTTTATGACTTCGGCGGTGTAATTTGATGGCCCATAAAAATGCGTGTTTTGAAGGAATTCTTGCAGTTATACCCGCAAAAGATATTTACTATATTGTATATATATACACACTGAGAGTGAGAGGGGAAGGCATATTTTTTTTTCTAGTAAAATGAAATATTAAAAAGACGCTAACAAGGAATGCAACAGATGAAATAAATGATAATAATAATATTCACAATCTAATAATGGTTATAATTGTTTAGTTTTGTTTTTATTTTCTTGATTAATTTTTATGTGTTTTTTATGAAAGATTTTTTTTTAAGTATTATCTTCGGAATGTCAATATATAAAGGGAGTTTGAAAACAATGTTGAATATGAATTATACCACTTAATAGCTTAACCATGGTAATAAAAATCATTATTCCCTTAATAGATTACATACATGAAGCTATGGTTTATCATGTTTTTCTTGTCACTCTTATACTCATATGTTTTAATTGACAAATCATTTAGAGGATGTTTTATTTGCACACACACAAACACACACAACATGGTCTTTTTTTTTTTTTAGAAAAAGGAACTGGGGTTCATATCCTGCCTCCCAGGAATTATCCTCAGTCCTATCCTCATTAGAATGTGGTGATGGTACTTAGAAAGAAGATTTTGTTCCGTTACCATCCTGATTCTCTTTTCCCGGAAGTTAGGTTAGCCTAGAGACGTCCGTCCCCCTGTAAAACTGAGACATGTCTTGAGTCTTAGCTCCCACAAAAATCTCAAAATGTGAATTAATTTATTAACCCAGATAGGCCTCTAGAGTAAATTTAAATATGTTTAGATAGTAATATTTACATTCTTTTAAAAAAAAGTAACATTAAAGAAAAAACTTCGACAAAAAAAAATGTAGTTTTATTATATTTGGAAGTATCTGCGTTTATTAAGGGTGCATTTTGATTTTAGAAAATTTTATTTTTTGTAGATACTATAGTTCATCTTTTATTGCTCCATTTGCAAAGGAAATATTTAAACTGGCTTGGTAGTGGATTGAACATATTAAAATGAATATTAGAGTGAACATTAACGGCATTAAATCCCTGTTTAGTTCACAGTTCGACTGTAGTGTGGCGTAAATAAGTACATTGTTTCTTAACAGAATAAAGGATTAAAAAATGGTCAGTTAAGAAATCAACATACTCATTTGTTTGTCACTAGATGGAAGTTATGATTTAACAAAAAAAAATGAACTTTCTAGTTAAATAATTAATTACCTTTACTAAAGCAGCTTTGTTATTAACAGTTATTACAGCTTCAAAAATTTACCCGGAATATGTTAAATTTATAAATTATTTTATATTTTAACTAAAAGTTGTGTAAGTTCTCAATAGCACTTTATTTTGCTTAGTTTACAAATAACCTTTGCCTACTGATTCTTCCAAATTATTCGAGTGACTTAACAGCAATTTGCTGTAGATAGGTATTCCTTCAATATTCAATTTTAGATTAAAACATTGACTTTATTTTCGAAGAACATTAAATACTATTAACAGCATTAATTCTTTACAGTTGTGGACTTTAAGGATCTATTTTAAGTAATTTAAGAATAATATATATATAAATTACTCTTAAAGTTCTTGTCTGTGTACAGGGAACAATTTTCTTAGAAATGAGATAGCAGCATGAGAATACTGATATCTCATTTCTAAGAAAACTGTTTCTCTATGCACAGATAAAAACTTTTATTCTTAATTTTAAGAAACCGGTTTTTACTTTATATACACATTGTATTTTACTAATTCTTTGTAAATAAATAAACATTACAAGCATGTATAATAGCTTATCACTTAACAAAAAAAAAAAAGTTAACATTCGTTTGAAGAAATTGAATAAAATTGTCATACGACATTCTTGAACATGCATTGCGTATCTATGCAGACAATAGTGCCTTAACTTTTACAAGGACGAATACTTTCCACCCATAACCGATGATGAAGACGTCTACCTTTAGTAGACTTTCCGTTTTCTTTATTCCTTTTTTTTAATATAAATTCACCTCGCAGACGTTTTAAAACAAGACATTCCGAAAGACCAGTTTCAACCCGTGGCTCGAGTCTACCCACAGCGAGGGGCCGAGCGATTCTCAGCCGTCTCCTTTGGCTCTCGAAGGACGGAGGCCATCATTACTAAGACGAAGGGGGCTGGCTGAAGCTAAAAAGAACCCGTTGTCACTTAGATCACGAAAGCTGGTTTCTCTTAATAGTGAGCACCACGCAGAGTCGCCGCATACATCAAGGAAATGATGTGATACAAAGTTGAGTCTTTTTTTAAAGACGCGATTGGCTATGTTGATTGCTTAACATCTTGCACAACGTATTAAAGGCAAGGAGTGAAAAAGATGCAGATATATGCAAGGAGATAGGATGAAAAACGCAAAAGATTAGTGATATTTTTATGCTTCAAGTTTTTCCTTTTGTCTGACAGGTTATGCAAGTGGGCGTGGATCTTGCACAAAGTTATATTTATGCATATAGAAAGCACAATGTCGTGGCAAGCACGATTTTTTCTTCTTACTAATGCAGGAGCAGAGTCGAGGATAGAAAATTCTGCAGTTACCAGATATAATATGCACTAGAAAAGTTTTGTGTGGTGCATTATCGGAATAATTTAATTTGTATTGCTTCAAATAACTGATTATAGTTATTGTCATTCGAACTTTATTATGTGGTATTTATTATAATTATGAAAATCATTATTATAGCCCAAAATTTTAAAATTTTATGAAATTTTTCTAGTTGATCGTGGCAACGGTGGCCCTCCTGTAACCTGATTATAGTGTTTTTGTTGTTGTTGTTGTTGTTGTTTTGCAGTTTAGTGCAAAGCAGGGCGGCTAAAACAAAAATAAAAAAAATGTTCTACGAGTTTGCTAACAAATTTTGATTTTGTGGTTAAAAAAAGTTTTTTTTTTTTTTTTTTTTTTTTTAGAAATTTAAATCTAAGATTGAGTTTGTTTTCAAGGCAAGTGTTTAAAAAAATCAAACATTGAAAAAATCCAAAGTAAAATTTCTCTATCTTTATTAAATCGAATGTTAATCTCTGTTTAAACTCAACACTTTCTTCTTTCTTTTTTTTAAGAAATGAAGCGTTTATCTCCGCTCTAACAACACCCTTGTTTCTAACAAACGTTGGTGTTCGTTTAAATCAAGTAGCTTTAAAAAATTCAAACATTGACTGTAAAAATAAAAAAACGTAAACAAGTTTTGTTTAATTTAAATCAAACGTTGGTCTTTGTATAAAATAGTGTGATTTTGTTTTCTTAAAAGCAAGTGTTGATCTTTGTTGAAACAACTTATTCAGACGTTCCCTTTTTTAACTGTTCAAAGCAAAGATTTTTCAATCAAACGTTAGTCATCAACCAAATCATTCAAGCCATCATTCAATCAAATTTTATTTTAAAAGAGGAACCAAACATGGAATTTTGCTGTAAACACAGTTTCCAGTTATTGTCAAAATTTGGTTTATGTCAAATGTTTCATTTGTTCTAAAAATTTCTGACATTTTGTGTATAAATCGAAATAAACACTCATTGTAAAACCATGCTTTGAAAGCAATAGAAAACGAAAACTAAGTTTTTGAAATAGTAATCAAAATGTTGTTTCTCGTCCAATCTAATCACAATTTTTGAAGTTTCAGGAAAAACGGTTCCATTCATTTCTAATAAACTTAATTAAAATTTAATCATCGACATTAAATTATATTGTTAAATTGGGAGAGAATCCAATTATGTTTTTAACATGATGATGCTATACCTCAGTTTTTGATCATTCTCTCTCTCTCTCTCTCTTTGTGTGTTGCTTCCTGAGAAAGTATGACCTCGTTTCTACTCATTTGAAACTATCTTCTAAACTACCATGGTGTGATTTCAACTTATCACAGCATTCGTAACAGGAAAGCGAATACTGTAAAAAGATAAAAAAGACCAGCAGAAGTGCACAAAGAGGAAAAAATCGAAAAAAGTAACAAAGAAATGATGAAGAATCGCTGTTTTCCACGCCCATCTTAAAAGCGTTGGAAAGTGAGATAAAGATAAAAGAAGCTTCAATTGTGAGTACTTTCCTCTTTTCTTCCTTTCTTGCTTTTTCTTTCTCTTTCTTTCTCTCTTCCTTTAACTTATTTTTCGTTTTATTTTTCTGTTTTAGTATGATTCGTGTGCATTTCGTTTAGCTCTTTCTTCCTACGTGCATCACTGTTTTTATTTATTTCGTCAATGTCTTTGTAGAGGACAACAGCCTTCGATGCCTCGGAGTCAACATAGAAAAGGTAAGAAACTTGCTTATGTAAATGCACCTTGCATCATTCCCTATGAAGAAAATAGTAGGGCGTCAGAAATCCCATCTGAGTGTTAGAAGATGTACTAAAAATTCTAGATATTAAGTTTCTCTGAACTAGTGCTCTCAAACAGGTGGGATCAGATCCACTCAAGTCACAGGTCGGATTGGATCATATCTACTTGGGTCCCTGAACGGCTGAGTCAGAAACTCACTCAGGCCACGAGTTAGGTACTCCGGTCGAGTCAGATCCACTCCGGTCACGGGTCGAGTCGAATCACATCCACTCGAGTCACTGGTCGGATCAGGTCAGATTCATTCGGATCACGAGTCGAAATTTTTCATTCACGATTCGGGGTGGGTTAAGGATCCTTTTGTCAGGGTCTTCCAGGGTCCTTTTACCCCTCCCTATCCCGGGCGAGTTTTGTTTATTTGTGTTAGACGTAAACAACAAAAATAAATTAACACATTCACACAAATCATACACTGTAGATGTGAATATACGAATATACTATACTGGGTGTCAAGAATATTAAGATACCCCCCATCATTCTTCCTTGTCAATTCTCGGGGGTAGATCGTTGGCGTAGCATTTGAGAGGTCGTGGGTTGGATTCCAGCGGCGGACAATCCTGACTGAGAATTTTCCAAGGGTTTCCTCAGTCACACCAGGTAAATGTCAGGATTGTACCTTCAACATAGGCTCTGGCCGACACCTTCCCGAATCCTTTCCCCTTTCCTATCCCGGACTGAGCCTTAGATGCCTAAAGGCTATAAATATAATTACAATTCATTGTCAATTCAAAGTGAGTAATGTTAATTACAGGACATAGAGATTAAATCCAATTTTAATACATCGTGGTAGAAGAAACTCACAAATAGAAGCAGAAATGTCATTTGAAACATTTATTGTTTACAAATTTTATTATTTGAAACAAAATTTAAAATAAAATGTAAAAAAATGACAATTGTGTGTGCCAAGTTCCAACTCATTAACACACTTCTCTTTTTTAAAAAGATGAAGTGATCAGGATTCGAACTCGCGACCATACGCACGACAGGCAGACGCGATATCCATCAGACCACCGAGATTTGTTTATTCTGATTATGATAACACAGTATTTATTCTAAACTATCGATCTTGTGCGAGTCTGCGATCTCATAACAAAACAAATATGATAATTTCCATGTCAAAGCATTGCTGTTATAAACTGAGCAAATCAATACGTTTTAATTAAAAAAGTAAAAACGTGTAAGAGTTTCATCAACTAACTTCTTGGCTTCATCGGACACGCTGAATAACATAAACAACAGCAACCTGTAACGAGCCAGCTATCTCGTTTCTCATTGGATCCTGCCAGCCAATCAAATACCGTCTGCACAAAGTGTGTCTTTAAGTACCAACGTTCACTGATTCCTCCCCACCCCCTATTCCAGTACATCTATGCATACTCTGTAGATGCATGCCATGTTTTCGCGCATATTTGTACTGTCATGTTGGTTGTCTCACTATTAGGCGTACAGTGCAACAATTCCTCTGGAGGAAAAAGCTACTATTTCTTAAAACTCCAACCTCCATTTACTTTAGTTCGTGACTGTACAAAGAAATAGTTGCAACATACAACCACGTTGGCAACACTGCGATCCGTGTTTCATTAAGATGTTTTATCATCATTAAGAGATATGAAATATCCCAACCGAGCATCAGAAGCTTCGTTGGTAGAGCGTTAGCTTTCCATTCAGGAGGCTTCGAGTTCGATACCAGCGGCTGACTCCTGCCTGAGGGTTTCCCGGGAATTTTTCTTCAGTCCCACCAGGCAAATTCCGTATGGTACCTTCAACTTAGTCTCTGGTCACTCCATCTCATATTCTTTCCTGTACCCTGTCCCGGTCTGAGTCATAGATATCTAAAGATCATAAATAAATTCAAAATTAAAGTTTCGGTTCGGTATCCTTAGATTCTTCAAATCTTAATTTTTAAAAAAAATCAAGAAAAGTTTCCAGGTAAGAAACCTGCAAAATATTTTTAATTTTTGATTTTCGGAGTATAAAAGTTCCACAAAAAATATTTTGCTCCATTCAGTTTTACTAACAGGGCACTACGTAAGCCTATACAATATGTGACGCAAGTGTATCGCTTCTTTTTAATTTAGACAGATGAAAGTCTTTGATGTGTGGTTTCGCCTGCAACCTTGAGAGAAAGAACTTGGAATTATAACGGCTGTCGGACGCAGCCAACTGGAATAAATTGATTAATTAAAACTAACGTCGCTAGATGGTGCCCGTTGAGAAAAATAATCAAATGTTCTGACGGAGATGTTAGAGAAAGACGGAGAAGAGAAAAGGTAGACAAATTGTGGAGAGATATACACGAGTTACGAAGTTCCAGAGCGGTTGCGAAAGAGGGAGGGAGAAAGGGCAAAATAAGCAAAATCGAAGCAGTTGAAGTTAAACTCGCGCTGGCGTTATATAACACGATATGCATTAGTATAAAATGACGATCAGTCTATCCCAGTACTGGTTTTGAGCTTTGGAAGGGTTAATGTAATTAACGAAAAGCTAATTTGGAAGCAGTCGACGCTCGCGGAAAAGCGTTCCTGAGAGAGAAGAGACAGAGTTGGTCATGACGGGGATCAGGAGGGGGCAGGGGAAGGGGGAGACAAGAGAAGTGTGCGCATGGCTTCAGATCTAATTAATGAAAATGTTCTCATTGCTTCCTTGGTTTGGGGATTTTGTTTCCATTATTTTTAGTTAACTAACTTTTTTTGGTCCCCGTCAGAGAAACTGAGCTTATTCTGCCGTTTTTTTTTAAAGGACCGTTTTGAGTATTTTTGTCGACGAGAGAGACCAGTTAAGGGAGATGAGAAATCCCCCGGTTAAAGTTTTAGAATCCTAGCTCATCAAAATTATCCTCAAAGCACATGCACGATAGCTGTCTATTTCAGCAAGTAATGCTCCTTTTCTGACGATACTTGCTCACATTCTGCGTTGAATTCTCGACTTAGCAGAAGAAAAAGTTTTCATCTAATTTTAGTTAAGTTAGCTAACTTTCTCCCTCCTTCTGTTTCACTAATTCCAAGAAACTTCCCTTCACCCTCAACGCTACTCCTGTTAAGATTTTTCATCCTGATATTCAACATTCAACGCAAGTCCTTTAATACACCGTTAAGACAGAGAATAATTTTAGCTTTCCAAAAAGTCAATTTTTCGTGAATTAAACTGAGAGCAGGATAGAAAATTGGACAAAGAATCCAAATACGCGTAAAATGAAGCAGTTGTCGCATGTGGGTATCTTTATCAACGTTCTCTGTCTATGAAGAAAACATTTACCGCGAAACGGATATGTGTTGTAGGAAAGCGAAACAAAATGATACGAAAGCACAAAAGTATTTTAATTTATTTTGAAAACAAAATACTCACAGAAGAATGAAACAAACGTCCAATTCGCGATGTCTATTAATTGGTAGCAACGCGAGAAGAAAAACAGCGTTACATTTAATTTTCAAAATGGCGTTAGGCCACCCAAATCACATATATTAACTGAGTAGTGGCTCCAAGTTTCCTTTCTTCAAAATCTGGTTCACGTTAACTTAAAATTTTCGTGAGAATTACACTGAATTAAGAAACTTGGTATTGGGGTTTCAATTTTATTCAGCCTACAATCCTCTCACGTCAGAGCTCCATTTAATTAAAGAAAAACAGTCTCTCTGACATTAATTGAAGATTTCTCAAGTAAATAAATGCTAAGATTTGGAGCGAAGCTTGTTCGCCATTACAGGAAAATAACATAAAACGACATCTAATTTTCTTATCTGGAAGCAAAGCTAATACAATTGGCCGACCTTGTGTTCTAATAAAATTTGACGTTAAAAATTGAAAAGAACAATAATGCTCAAAACTTTACGTAACAAATGTAATTAAAGTACATTATAATAAAAATCTTCTGTCCCTTCACTTACTTCTGTGGAGAGTACTGAAGCATTTTCTAAATGTTGTTTGCCTGCCATCTAGCCAACAACTGCGCTTCATTATGCGGTGAGGTTGTTCATGAAAATTTTCTCCGTGTCTTTTGCGATTTTCAATGTTATTCCCTAAAATCATGCTAAAAAATAGTCATTATCACTGTGTTAAAATTTGGCCAAGAACGTACTATCCTTTTCAGGTCAGAAGTGGTACAAATGAATCACAAAATGGCGCGCGCGACCAGGTTCGATTCAACACACTTGTCACAACTCAACCTAACCTGTGATCATTTCTTGTATAGATTTCATTACATCTTCAACATTTCATGTTCACTTTTACCGACGTTAAAGCATATTAGTTAACGGATTTGACAGTCTAGCAAATAAATAAAATGGCTCGACCAGGAATAGGACACTGACCATCTCGCTAATAGCTTATTGATTTAACAAAAAAACACGTCAAATTTATCACTTTTCTTGTTATATATTGAGGTTCCATGCTGAAGTCTGTGAACCTGAGTTTGTCAGGATATCTTGTGTTTATAATCTGTACAAAAAGGTTTTGCAAATTTTGTGTTAGATCTAAGTGCACAAAATGGGTACAGAAACTGTTTACGAAGTACGTGTAAGAACTAAGTGCACAAACATGTGCACAGAAAGTGTTTTACAAAGTATATGCAAGAAAGCATGCAAAAATGTACAAAAAAAAAATATTGAAAAGTACGTATAAGAACGAAACACACAACAATGTGTACATAAAGTGTTTACTAGGTAAGAACTAAGCATACAAAAATGTATAGTCTACAGAAAGTATTTACTAAGTAAATGTAAGAAATAAGCATACAAAAATGTACACAAAAAATGTTTGCAAAGTAAATGTAATACCTTCATAAGAACATATTAAATTTCAACACTTCAGGTACACATTGCAACAGTTTTCGAGCACAAAATTAACGGTATTTCGACAAGAATTTGTACAAAAATGTGCATGATTTTTTTTACAGTGTAGACATAAATTTTAAGAACTTGAAAACACAGTCACAGACTCTATCAAAGGCACTGACTAAACGAAATTTGTCAATGCCAGTTTCAGAAGAAGCAAAAATTCTTTAATGCGTAGACCACTAATGTTTCGGCTTAGAAACGAGTACGTAAGAACAAGGTAAAAAAAAAAGAAAGAAAACATCAAACATAAAAGAGTTCGATGTTTGGAAGCAGCAGGATACAGATGATGAGGAGGAAGAAGAAGAAGAAAGATATACGATAGTAGATTTCTATGAAACAGGCATTAGGGAGGGAATGCGAAGACTTCGATTTTACAATCAACAACATCCGCTAACTGCATCTCATGGATTTTTGCATCAACGCAAACAACAGACGCACGGAGGAACGGGGTAGAAAGGGAGGAAAAACTAGCGAAAGAGGGAACACAACTGGGTGTCCCAAAAGTCACGGCCTACACCAAAGAACTCTAATACTATTTAACACATCGACATGAATTTCTCCCTCACTTACAGCATGAAAAATGTCCAATGGACAAATTACAATCTGGATATCACGCATCTGGGTCAGACAGGACTCCACCAGTGTTAAAAAAAAGCGGGAAGGTGGGACAGTTAATTGTAAACTCATTGAGACAGATATACGCTGGACATTTGAGTCCAGTGCAAAATAAGTTAATGGAAAATAGCTAGTACTTAGATATGTTTTATTCCTGGATAAGAAGTTACAATCGCAACGGATACTATTTCAGGTCTTCAAAGAGTTCAAAGAAAGGTACAATTGCTACTGATACTATTTTATGCCCCTGGAGTTCAACGTAACTTATAATACGAACTATTTTATACCTTTGAAGCTCAAAGAAAGTGAAAAGCATGTTGGTGGTTGATTATATGGCAAACAGAGAGGAACTCTTACTCGAAATTTAAAATTGGAAGCTGCATCACGCAGAATATTGTAGGAAGTTTCGTATGGAATAAAATAGGTTGCGTACAGTTGCAAATGTATAAACTCCTCTCTTTGTTCATGATTTCCTATTTTAAGTCCGGATCATATTATAAGTTATTCACAACTAACTCAATTAATCTTCATAAAACTTCACCGTATAGAACAGTTCAGAACACAAGAAACAATATTGTAGCTTATCAATAATATTTGTACTGTTTAAAATATCCGTTAGTAGCTCCTTGAAAGAAATAAGGTTTTTGACACTTTTGCACGAAAGCTGATATTCAAAACTACAATTATTTTTCCTAGACAAAACAAGTATATAATTTTAGCTGCGGAGGAGGAATATGTAAGAGTATTTACTTTAAAATATAGCATAATCTTAATCCGTAGACAAACCTGACATCTTTAGAGCCTAAGACGTACTACTTGCTTTGTAATACAATCCCTTAGTTTATTGTTATTTCTTTGCTTCGAAAATATGAGTTAATTAGGTAATCCCAAGAGAACTTTTCGGTGTTTTCTGTATCAAAATCTTCCACAAACTGCTCTTAGAAAGGACGAAGAGGACTCTAGAGGAGGTTAGATTGCCGTTCTTCCGATACATATCCTAAAGTAGGAGGGGAAAAAGTCTTAATCTAGAAGAAATATCGTGGCGAAGCAGGGTTGTTCTATAGAAGGTTTCGCGAATGCATTTTAAGCTGATGGTTCATAACAGGATAGCAAGAGGGAAGGTACAAAGTAGAAGCAACGGAAGGCTTAGGATTAGAGATAAACATTAGACTCCCGACCTCCGCATCTTACTTAACATCTAAAGTTCTTTTTTTTAAAAAAAGGTGAGGTGGGTGGTGGGATGAGAAACAGAGACGTAGTGTGGAGGACGAGGTAAGTTATTTTGATCGATTTATAGGGTACTCAGGTGGTTCTAGATGCCGAGACTGCTACATCGTATCGAGATTGCTTAGGCCTTTTGGGACAACCTGAACTAATTTAGAAAGCTCTCCCCTTTTATGCTACTTTTCGTTAAACTACTTCTACTTCCCCCCCCCCCGTTTTTCAATGCGCTTTCAGAAGAGTACTTCCTCACGATGAAGAGTTGGCCTACACTACGGTCTTACTGCTTCCCAGATAGAACATTGTTTCCCCCCAGATTTTGAAACAGTAATTGAAGCAAAGCTTAGCGTAGGTATTTAGTATAAAACCATCTCTTTGTTTATAAATCTTTCATACTGTCAGCAATTGAAATCCTACTGATTTGAAATTTGTAAAAAAAAACTAAGCTAAAAATTGATATACCATTGAATTAAATGAAGAACGAAATTAACTATTTTTTTATTGAAAATTTTAAATATTTTAGTATGAACTTTGAAAAGATAAATGCCTGAAGGTATGCAACCCAACACAGTCGATATTTCAAAATTGACTTGGCTACTTATTTTAGAACGTATGTGTACAATACTATGTCTGGTTGTAATGCTCAAAACAATATTAATGATATTACGTTATATATAGCTATCTAGTTAGTTCAGTTATACCACAACTTATTTATGTAAATGAGAATGTCCAAGAAAAAATAAGAATGGACCGAAAAAATAAAATACTTTGAACATACTCGAATTCCTGCTAGGTGAACTGTTACGCTCGTTTAAAGAGTCCCAGGTTCGATCTTCGGTGGGAGTATTCTAACTCCAGTTTAAAATATTACTCCTAACTTTAAGAACTTTAAGATCATCTCCAACCGTTGAAAGGTAATGGCGAACCTCCATAGATTTACCTTGCTAAGGAACAGTTAAGGATCACTAACCTGCCTCCTTCAAGTACAGAAAACATTGTTTTTTGTAGTTCTATTTGTGTATTCTAAAGAAAAACCGTTTCTTCAAATTTAAGGATTTTTGTTTTCCATGATTGGATTTTATTCTAAGTTTTGCGCCTCCATTTATTTGGTGTGTGGGGTGGGGTGTGGGTGTGGGTGTGGGTGAATTTAGTAACCCTTGAAATTAGAACAAACACAGAGACTGAGGAGTCAAGTGTGGTAAGTTCGAGTCTCATTCAGATATGATTGATTTAAGTTTCCGTATATACGATTGGTTAAAGCTCTTGCGTTTGGGACGAACAGACCGATTGTATTCCCAGTGATGAAGAGAGAGTTCGGTGTAGAACCAGCATTTTGTTGCTAACTAGAGGACTACTTCAATTTCGAGAAAAGTAATGGACTTCGGTCTTGAATTAGATAAGGTGGCGATGAGGTGTCATCACGCTGAATACGTGACACTCTCTTCGAACGATAGCAACCAATAAGGGCACATGGATCCGGATCCAGTTCCGGATAATATTGGAACCAGTTACCCGGATCCGGTTCTCGAAACTGGTTCTTTTAACATACGGTTCTCGGTTCCTTCAGAATGTGAATCCGCCCACTCCTAGCCACCAAAATCCTATATAGATAGTGGAACGCGGCCTGAGTCTTAGATACCTAAAGGTCATAAATATAATTCAATAGATATTCGAATGAGGTGAGACCAAATCAAGAATACAAGACCATATTTTTCGAAATGGCACCTGTTTACAACGACAGTTTTTAACTTTTCCTTGTAGAGTTGAGTCATGATGCTTGTCGGGTGAAATATATATTTAAGAAGTAGCTCCGAATAACATAATAGAAAGGAAATAAAATACAGCACGAAGGAATTTTTGTGCGTTTTATTTGCACAGTTTTATGCTTCAATTGAAACATCAATGTAGCAGATGTTGGGGATATATAAGGACCTTCATATTCATAGCAATTATTTACATACATTCTGTCAAGTGGTCCAAGGAGGGAGTGTGTGTGTGAACAGTCACAATTCTCTTTCCTTTTCCCCTCCCCGTTCTTTTGTTCGAAATTAATGTTAGTCAAAATGTGAACACATATATAATTTAAAATACAGCGAGTGCAGGAATTTTGTTCCCCCTTTGGTGAGCTTCGTAATGAAAATCTGGCAATCGACTACAAAGACGCATTCACTCTTGTCAACGCATTCGTGTTCTTTCCGTAAATGAGATCATTATTTCATATTTAAGAGGAACTTAAGAACGGGAGGAGACGTGTCATAAGAAGAAAGAGATGTGCTCATAGTCAAACCGGAGAAGAAGAAGAAGAAACCCGAAAGTATGGAAATGATAAAGCGATTCAATGTAAGGCAGTGAAAGGGAAAATGACTTTGAGGTAACACAGAGGAAGCGGGTTGGTGGGTGAGGAAGGGTAGTTATGCGCCTAACCAATCGCTATTCGTGATCTGTGTGTGTGTGTGTGTGTGACAGAAAATAGTATAGGGAAGAGGCAACATCATCCCCCAAAATGAGCACGCGTAACGTTCTGACAAAAGATTTCGGGCTTTTAAAACATGGCAGCCGTATGAAAGAAAAAAAAAGTGTAATTTCTTATTTAAAAAAATCTCTTGGCTGTTCGACAATAATGACGAAAATATTTTCTTGGAGTCAGTGTTGAGCCCTCCCTGAATAATTTTGTCCTCCAGGCTGTGCGAAAAAAAATAATTGTATAAATTATAATTGGTATTAATATAAAGTGTACTCAAGCGCGGTTTATGTCATATGATTATTAAAAGTTATTTGAGCCTCTCTTCAAGCCCCACTAAACATACACATATACAGGGTGTTTGTGAAATTCACTGCCAAATTTTGTGACGTGATTTCTCACATCAAAACAAGAAAAAAGCTCCTCTGACGTATGTTTTTTTTTAATATTCGCAGTTTCGGAGCTACAGGCGTTCAAAGTTACTGCGGCATCAACACAAATGACGTCATATTTCGACACATAATGACGTAAGCGGTTTCGGTTTAGCAAATCACACTCAAAGTAGTACCCGATATATCTACTTACTAAGTAGTGTTTGTTATTGAGGAAGTGCCGCATACACAGAGTTCGCAATCCAAGAATTTTATTGTGAAGAAACTAAATGGTTTATTAACGTGAGCATAAAAATCACCCCTACGCTGCATTCACCAATCATAAATGTAACACAAATCGGGTACTACTATGAGAGCGATTTGCTATACTGACCCCATTTAAATAATTACTTATCAAGATATGACGTCATTTTTGACGATTCCGCCCTAACGTTGAGCACCCATAGCTCTGATACTAGGCACATTTCGAAAATTTGTCAGAGGAAATTTCTTCTTGTTTTTATGTTCCGGATCACCTCCCAAAGTTTGTCGGTGTAGTTATCAATATATCATGATTTACCTTTCTTACGGGATACTACTTATCCACACTGTGATATTAATGCAAAAACAACAAAAGAGCTGTAGGTTGTGTTTTCATTGCCACGTTTTGTCAGAATTCGAAAAGTTAACTCCAATTCCTGAAAAATGGTTCAAAATGTTATCGAACACAGTGAAAAGAGCAGGAGAAGGAATAATGAAGGTAGCGGCCAGGGTCTGTATTGTATCACCCTAGCATTCGCCTGATTGGGTTAAACAAAACTCTGAGCAAATTCAACCTAGATAGCCGGCGTAAGAGCGACTGGAATTCGCACAACCTCTCTAGTGTTTATTGGAAGTCAGCGACCGTAATCAGCAGACCACGGGGGTGGGTCAATAGATTAATCGTTTATAGGGTAAACAGGAACACATTATTATAAGGTCTCCAATTTTTAAAACCTAAACTTAGCAAATACACTGAAATATTTGTGGTCAGTCCGTAAGGAAATGAATACAGAAGAACTATTTTATTAGAAATTTTAACGTCATCTAGAAAATACGCTTCATTGTATAATTTTGATGAGTTAGTACCTCAATTTGGCGGCAAGATGGCAGTACATTACTGTGGTTAATAATCATGCAGTTACTGTGCTGCCATCTTTTGTGTGAAATGCAGGAACTACGAAATGTTTATGACGCGTTTTGTCTGCATAAGATTAAAACTCTTGTGTACTAATATAAGTACAATTTACGATTACAAATTCAACAAATATTTAAAAAAAAAACAATAACTCATTACGTAATCACTATTGCAGAAGAAAAAAACACACCTACAAGAAAGGATAGAGCAATCTTGATAAGGGAGAGATCTTGTATAATGCTTAAAAATTATACGCTAAGGCAACCTTGGCGAAAAGAATGCAATTATTTCATTATATAATACTTAATATAATGCTTACTCATATTGTTTTTGCAACAGCAACAGTATCCAGTCCTTATCATAATACAAAACTAAAGATAGTAAACAAGTGTGTAATTTAAGAAAACCTGTAATTAAAACACGTATATGCACGGAAAACAAGAATAGATAAATATTGTGGATGGGTGAATTGCGTTATCTCCATTGGCGATTTGGAGATGAGGGCAAGGATAAAACACTACTATCTTAGCGGAAGTTTTGTTATTGTGTTTTAACCCTGAAGCTAAAAAAGAAAAGTTTTTTTTTTAAAAGAAGTAATAGATTAGGTACAGTACAAAGAGGTCTATCATGTAATTTCTTTCTGTTAGAGAAAAATGTGATCCATAGATGGCGATGATAACATCTCTGTAGAATATGTAAATATTACCTTTTCGTTTAAAAAGTTCTTCTGTGTCGCTGATGATTTATAATATCCTGTGAGTGCCTTTGTCTTGCGGCACGCTCTCTCTGACATTCACACTGTAACACGCATGTGAACAAACAGGGAGGCATATAATACACAGAAACATTACAAATATAACCAATATTTTAATTTAAAATAAAGGTGAAGTGAACTGGTAGTCTCACTGCGTCCGTTACAACACAAAGGCTTATTTAATTTGCTTTCTTTAGTTGGCTATTTTTTTTTTCATTTGTAACATAAAAATATGATTTCTATATCAATTTGAATACTCAAGAGTACATGACCTTATTTTTTTTAAAAAAATGTCAAAAATATATAATGGAACTCATGTTGAAACAATGACAATATTCCGAAAACTACATGCTATCAAAATTAATAATAATAATAAATGTGCAGGATTGAACTGCTATGCTGTAAAACTTTCATTGAATTTACACCTATTATTTACTGATGGAAACTGATACAGGCAAAATATGGCCTTTGCCTGTCCCATGGTTTTCGTTATATAGAATGAAGAATGGTGAGCCCAACGACTTCTATTGCCACATTTCCTGGCTTCCTTCACGTGTTTAAGTGGCTCCCTGAATGTCTTCACGATGCTAATTGAAAACCGAAAAATCGGAGTCTCCAACGGGAATCGTATACCCCAGATATACCCTATACCCCAGTTTCACTAGTATTCTATATTTTATATATAGCCTGTCATAAATCACCTCCGATTTTTCCAAACGAAATATTGTAGTACTCCCGGAACTTTTATTCTAGCTCCGTCTCTGCTTATCAGACGCTAAAAGCATACAATCAAAAATCATATATTATAATATATGGATTGCTAAAAAAAATAATCTTAAATCTGCAGCGCCATTCTCTCAAAAATCCATCCAATTTCCAAAGATTGTTCTGAAAATTTTTTAATTTGGAATTTTAAGGTTAACAAAGTTTTGACCCCCCCCCCCCCCCATCGTGAGTCTTTCTGTCTTAAATCTTGAAAAAGATACTTCTAAAAAAACTAAAAAAAACGGAAGAATATTCTGTCAACTCTGCTGATGGGAATAAAATTAGATTGAACTTGGAAGATAAAGACCCTTACACATCCCCCTCCGTGTGTATAAAATTTTCTTTCTTTCACTCTTTCTGGTAGTAGAATGCAAAAGGGCTCTAGGACTCTGAAAATACTCTGCAGTATAATTTGCATAAAGCTTCGCCTCTCTTCAGGCACTAAGCTTTGAAGAGAAGTCCTGCTACCTCCACAGGGGAAGACATAAACTCAGAACAAGAAGAAATTCATGGGCAAAGTTTTGCTCCTAAGAAAACAGAATTGCTCTTAGACACGCTTCAAAAGTAGAGAAAGGAGGAATAAAAAGAAATGCAAGTGCTCCAGAGAAAAGTAGGTGGCAGGGTAGATGTAGAAGGCTGAAGGATGTAAAGAGACTTATCCTCTTTTTTTTGTGTGTAAAAGTTTTTTTTTTTCGTTTTCTTTTGGAAGATATGTATTTCGGTTCTTTTCTGCTATCTCTCTCCTTCTTTCTTTCTGTATCCTTATTTTATCCCAGGCAGCGGAAATGGAAACTACGGTATCTTTTTTCTGTAATCTCTGTACAGCAATATTTTGATTGTACTGGTATTACTTGTCGAAATGGTTTTGCATTGATTTATACATGAGGAATAAGGAGACTAAGGTTGATAATAGATAGATATGTCATGTTAGAAGGATCAAAATATTATTAACATCATACTCTAAGATAGATAAACACTATGTTTACACTTTCTAAACACATTTTCTAGTCATAAATCCTATTCAAATGTGTGATAAAAAAAGGGACAAATATTACTGTACAGGAATTGATTTAAACTGAGTATATGGATCGCAAATAAAAACATAAACCCGAACACATTTATGGTATTCATGCAAACACAGAGACAAAGTTGCCTAAAGGTCATTAATTAATTAATTCACTCCAAATCAATTTATATAAACATTTTTCTAGCACTTATATCGAGCACAGAAGTTAAGATTTTTTCACATCTCTTTTAATACATTTCGTTCAACAGAAAACCCACGTTTCATACTTGAATGGAGTAAAGCAGGAATTCTGCAAGGATTTTTTTAGTTTCGGGTGTGGTGGTGTAAATTCAAAATTCGAAGGGTGTAAGTGGAGTTTTACAGAGTTTATATTGATTTTTCGCCGTACAAATTTGAAAGTTGGGGTTGGTTCGAGAATTTCGGGGTGACACCCCCCACATAGAGTGATCCGTCAGAATCACTGAGTTCTAGTAACATTTTTTTTTTTAAATCTCTGTAATAACTTCTGTGACATACTTGCGCCAGTTGTTGCAAACGGAGTCACTAGAGGGGGTGAGTGTATTCGTATCCTATTTGTGAACTGTAGCTTTCTTGCAAAGTTTATATTATCACTATTTTCCCCGCTTCTCTTTTGTTAAGTTTATTTTTCTCTGAAACGGACTTCTTTTGATTAACAATGTTCCAGTAATTTTTATTTAATGCGCAAGATTATTGACTTCCCGGACGTTCATAGATATGAAACGAATTCTAGTTTACATAAATGAAATTCTCTTGAGAGTATTATTATCAGTTCTTCACGTATCGGTTTTATTTACTTTTCTCCTTGGTGAGCCAGGATTGATTTTTTTTCGTATATTGTTTTCTTTCCTTTCCGTTTTTCATTTTCCCCCTTACTCTAGCCTAATACCTATTCTTTTTTGGATCAATTATTTTATCCACGCGCGCGCACTATTTTCGGCAAAAGGCTACGACGTGCTTTGGATCAAAAGTGCTGCATTACTATCTGAAAAAGGTTATCCAATATAGAAAGGATATTGAGTCAAAGTAAAATGAAACTTTCGTTCCCCCAAAAAGCTATTTCTTGCTTTGGCTGTTGGAGGCTGACGCAATTCTGATAAAAACTAATAAGAGAACCTGAAAGGACAAGAGTATTGAATAAAAGACAGCTGCAAAACAAAGATATTCTATGAGAATCGAAAGGTAATATATTTCTTCTTCCTCTTCTTCTTCTTCCTCCTCCTCCTCCTCCTCTCTTCTTCTTCTTCTTTATTATTATTATTTCTGATAGTACTACTAGTAGTAGAACACAAGATAACTCAAAATAAGAAAGAAATGATTAAAAGCTACAGTAATTAGTCAGGCAAGAACTACCTTAATACGAAATAAACCCAATTTGACAAAATAATAATAATAAGAAGAAAGAAAAACAACGGGGAATGAAGCAACAGACGTGAGCACAAATGGAATAACTTACAACTTGAGAAATGAAATTTGAAATTAAGCATAGGAGAACAATCGCAAAACAGAATGAACATCAAAGTAATAAGAAGAACATGGAGAAATGAGTCTTGAAATCAAGCGAAAGGAACAAGCACAAACGGAAAGATAAACCAACTGAAGGGAAACACAAAGAGAACAACAGCAAAGCAAGAAAAACACGAAAAGGAATAATAAGAACAATTGTAAGGAAATGAGACTCGGAATAAAGTGGAAGAAACAAGAACAAAACTGCAGGGGAAAAAAACACACAAAATGCGCACAAAAACAGATTAACGAAATGGATGAAAACATGAGAAAGTGAGCTTTAGAATGGAGAAACAGACACAAATGCAGAAGTAATAGAAACAATTGAAGGATACGAGTGAGTAACAACACAAAAATATGAAAAGCATGCAAAGAAGATTGAACCAGAGGCAAAAGATAGAAACAATGAAAGCGACCCAGGAACATGGGCCGATTTAGGAGATATACCCTGGTGGTGGTGGGGGAAACGAGAGAGACCCTGTGAAAGCAATTATTTTAAAATCTATCGTTTTGAATGAGACATTTAAAGTCATTCTTAAATGACTGGGGTGCAACGCCCCCCATGTCTCCCCGTAAATCCACTCATGCCCAGGAACAAAGATATTTGCTCTAAAACTTGTAGCGCTTCTCAACGAATGAAAACTAAAAGAAAATCGATATTGAAATATGAATTAATCACAGATGCCGCCTTGACTTAAATATTTAATACCTTTCAAGAGAAAGAGTAAAATTATCTTTTGGAAAACCAACCAATCAGAGTATGTATCTCCGAGTGACGTGAGTTTGGATCAACCAAAACAATGGTCATTCACACAGTAATTTAAAGCATTCACTTAAAACCTTTTAGATTTTCATATAACTAAGGTAGAGTGGATGAAAGGGATACGATATATATGTTTATTTAGAACACTGGAAGAGGGTTAATATCAATTCTGAATAGAATAGTAGATGACAATATTAAGCAGTGTTTGTATATGATAGTCAGTGTTCATATGAAGGAGTTGAGCCAGGACTAGCGCTTATTAAACCTGATCAATGTATTTTGTTAATCCTTTAAGACCAAGAGGTTAACTTCAATGGAAATTTCTAGGTACGCCATGATGACATGTAATCTTATAAGGATTGAAGTATTACTGAATGAACATGTACTGCGAAAGGGGGGAGGGAGTGTGAAGAAATGAATATGTATTTCCTTAAGATACTGTTTCGAAGTAACAATGCCTCTTTACAGAGATAGGGAGAGGAACGATTGTACGTATTTATATAGTAGACACTTCATTCAAATCCTTGGGGAAATAGTAATATAATTCCTGTGAATGAACGTTGGGGGAGAGAGATTTCTTCGAAAAACGGATGGCTTCTGCCAGTGGCAAGATGGTACTAAATATTCATAACTTTGGAAGATTTTTGAAGAAAGAATAAAAGTTTGGCTTCTTGCTTCTGTTCACGTTTGTGTGTGTGTCTTTTAATTCCTTCATTTCTCCCTCTCTTTATCTGTTTCTCTGTCTATTTTCTTTCACTCTATGCGGATGATTACTGAAGCTGTTTTCGTGAGGAAGCAACCAGCTTTTAAGTGGGTGCTTCTCGCAGCTTAATGACTTCTGTTACGATATAATGATTGAAAGTTTTTTTCTCTCACTCTTATTCCATCTTTCTCTCTCTCTGTCTCTCATTATCTAGCTGTATTTACAAAAGAAAATATAGAAGAAAGATACGTATATAAAACGAAAGTGACGATGAATGTCTACACAATAATAACTTTAAAAAATGAGAATAAATTTAAGGTTATTTGTTCGCATTGTTTTATTTTCGCACTGACACCTCTTTATTTTCTTCCTTCCTTTCTTTTTTCTGTTTATTTTGCAATTCTTTTCTTTCTGTTTTACTCAGCTAGTTATACGTGTTTTTAGATTTTTCACTCAAAAGAAAAATGTCTCTCAAACTGTAGATCGTGACTCCGTTGTGACCTGCGTTCTTGACATAAAGAGTGAGAATACTTAAGTACAAAATACCTGTGATTGTCTCTCAATGTTTGAAGAAATGGAAAATATTTGCCGATAATAGTGTAATCAATGTAAATAACTTGCTTAACTAAAGCTGATTTTATATTTCTTAATGTACAGAGGTGTTTTCTGGGCAACCAAATTTTGCAATAGCGCGGTAACGTGGTTTCAGTACCACTTGACTGTAGTAGGTGAAGTTAGGCTTGGAATTATACCGTGACAACTATAGGTACCATCCCAGCAGACACTTCATGTAGCTCTGGAAAAGTGTTAGAAGTTACCAGGTCGGATGACTGGTGTGATACTGGGGTTTAACCTACGTCATATTTCAGTGTGTTACGGGACCGGTTCTATTATTATTATTATTATTGTAATTTAAAACTATACATTTCTGACTTTCACAACACAGCTAGATTTATGCGCTGATATTGACAAGGGAGAGGGAATGGTTTTCATTGACTACAATCTCGGCATTCGCTTAGTGGGACTCAGGAAAACCATACAAAACCTCAGCCAATTTGACCGGCGTAAGCGGGACTTGAATCCGCGACGTTTTCCCAAAGCTTATGCGAAATAAAAAACCACAACCACTGAACCACGGGGCTAATTATTATTATTATTGTATAATTTTACTTTCTGTACAACTTAACGATTTACGCTCTTGAATTAATAAATATTTGATATAATTTATATTAAAAATAGAAAAGCAAAACGCTACAATCCGTGTTGTTGGACCGAAGTCTGCCATTTCTTTTGTGTGATACGAGCCGACAGCATCGAATTTCAGTGGTATGTGCCTTATTTGGTTCTTGTGACTGGAGTTTCATGTCCCTTCCCATCTCTTCATATGATGCCGTATCAAAATTCAAACTCTGAAACCCTCACTGAAGTTCAAATCCGGAGCACCTACTCAAATTTTCCCGCAAGCTCTTTAAACATACCAGGGATTGTGCTACCCCACCCCCACCCCCACCCCCACCCCCACCCCCAATCCTCAATGGTGGGTCAACTTTCCAAATCGTCAAGCACACACACCAAACTTTGATATTTTTACCGTTAAAAATCTATAAAAACCCTGCAAAACTTTACGTACGTACAACACCTACCATTGGGATTTACATCCCCTAAACTAAAAATCTTGACAGAATCCCGTCATATCGCATTATATATTTTCTACTAAGCGCCTTCAAACACACACAGCATAATATTCCAAAATTATTTTATCTTATCTTCCAACATTCCAGAAATATCTACTCCTGAAGCATTTGAAATAAGCCGGGAATATAGGGCTTAGTAAAATGAAGAGAAGTAGATATCTACGTACTTATGATACTTCTAGAGGACAAAAAAAATACTTTAATGCATGCAAATATTTTAAACCCAGAAGGATGCAATAATGTAAATTTACCAACGGTCCGCAGTGTCCCCTAAAGAACTTCTGGCCAGCCAAGGCCACTTTCCTCCTCTACTTTATACCTACCAAGGGATGAAAAAGAAGTAGAAATTATTGAAAGCTAATTAACTAATTAATTAGAGAATTATTACGAAAATAAACCTAAAGTTTCCTAAATTTTATTTCCAAATATTTTCTCCGGAGATGCCAGTTTACTTCTTATGGGGAGAAAAATACTTCCCTTCAAGATATGATATTTCTCAGTTCTTTCTCACCAAGCGCTAAGTTGCTAAAAACAGTACACGTGCCGCCATCTACACGACAAAGTTTGAGACGAATTCCCTCGTTTAGCTGCCGAGACCAAAGACAGTATTTGCGATTGGTCAATCAAGAAAGATTCTTCAGCCAATAGCTATGACTTTTGAAGACAGTACTCAACAGGTTGCTATCATCGGACTGTTAAAAGCTTTCGTTTTTCTTTTTCGTGCTTTTTGGAGAAGGGTGTTACGTCAGCGAAAAAAAAAGTTTGTACCTTGCAATATATTTTTTCTCATTCATCAAAATACTAAGTTTGGATTTGTTTTTAACTGTATTTAGTATTTATTAATCGATTTGTCCCGATCCAGACTTTAAACAGTTCATTGCATAACATTAGTTCATAGTAGGAATCGAATATAGGACTACCGTAAGCGACCACTCTCTCATTAGATAATACTTGGAATAGTTTTATATGTTCCCTTCCAGAAACTCATCCAGAGTTTGGTTTAGGAAGGGGTGCCAGGGGTTTCAGGGAGGGTTTCTGCCAAGTTTTTCAGTTTGGGGGGATGTAAAGTCAAAATTGTGAGGGTACAAGTAGGGTTTTGCAGGTTTTTTTTTTTTTATTGATTTTCGAGTGTAAATATTTTAAAGTTGGTGTTTTTTTGGGGGGAGTTAACGCCACATAGAGAATCTGGCAGAATCACTGTCAGGGATCCAAGTGTGAGTGTAGGTATTTAATTATGCCTAAAATTATACTAATTTTGCATAAAAATCTGAATTTCGTCAGGGGCCGTCCCCGCTTAAATCTGTCCCTCTATCCAGATGAGGCAGTCTAGTGCCAAAGGTCAGCATGTCGAGTCGGCTGGGATTTAAGCCCTGCTCATGCCGGCCATCCTGATTGACATTTTTCAGGGCTTTCGTCAATTTTACGACATGAATTCCGGGATGATACCTAAAGAAAAGATCCTGACTGCTACACCTAAGAACATCTTTCCTCAGACGGCCAAACCATATAATTTAAACTGTAACGAAAATAAAAATGTTTATATTTATGATTTTCTACAAAGAGTTCCTGGTTAGTAAAGCGGTTAACTAACACTTTTAGGTGCCGGGAGTCTTAGGTTCGATCGTTACTGGGCACTCCTAGTGTTTACCCGGCATGTCCTTAAATTAGAAAGTAGCACATTCTGGTCTTGAAAATCGATAAAAAAAATAAAAAATGATGGGGATGGGGCGTCGTTGACTGATCACATGAACACTATCAATAAAAATTGTTTGGAAATCGATGGTTCTCTATGGGCTGTTGAGGCAATTATTTTAGTTGTTCTGCAAAGGAATGGGTAAAATAGCGGTCCTGGCCTGTGTTCAAGTCACGATTCCAGCATTCATTCGGTGTGACAGAGAGATAATTACATCTATCAAGATGGTAGGTTCGTTTCACGTTCTAATTAAATGGAGAGTGAATCATTGAAAACCTTCGAATTGTAGATTTGAAGGAGTCCGAAAGAACCAGTTGAGCACAGGTGTGAAATGAGAAGTGATGAAAAGAGAGAGAGAATGACAGAAGATACCTGTCTTCGTAGTCTAGTTGCTATGGTTATGGAGTTCGATTAAGCACTGGGGAGGCGCACAGATTCGAGTCCCACTGCTGGTAATCCTTACTGAATTATCTCCTCAATTTTAGCAAGTCAATGTCGATATAGTGCCTAAAATTAGACAATGATTTGCTACTTCATAAAACCAAAGGGGAGAAGTGCTTCTTGAAAAAGTTAGGCCATAGTTAGTCGTTTAGCTTAGGCTTAGGCCATAGTTATTCGTTTAGCCTAAATAATGAAGAAAATAAGAGCAGTATGGACTGACGATAATAAAGAAGACGAAACTGGTTAAGACATTGAATGATGCAGTTGACGCTATGGTTAAACGGGAGGAATGAATAAGAGGAAATATAACGAACAAAAGAAAATACCCTCAGAAGAAAAGGTAGGAGAAGGGGTACAAAATGGAGGTTTAACTTTTCTTTGATAGACCTGTCACCATCACCAAAATATAAACAAAGATGTCAGAAGAGTTGTGCAATTTTGAAATTTTGACATCAATTGTACAATATCAATATTAAATCGATATATTGAAAGTTACTCGAATGTTAAGACAACGCTCTACCACTGAGCCACGGCCGTTCGGTGTTCCTTCGGGTTGGATTTCTGATACATAACACACACACACTTTGTACTACGTATCCTTTTGTTCCGTTCTTAGAACATTATCTTCATCTGATGGAAGCCAGTGACAAACCAACATCTGTTCATCTTGCCTAGGGACCTTCGGGTCACTTGGCACATCGATAGGAACACCGAGAATTTCAGCGTTAATTGCAATGTAATGATCTAGAATATATTAATCAGAATAATAGTCCCAGTATGAATCTAAATAATAGGAACTTTCTTATTTTTTTTTTAATATTCTTGCAAACTGAGAGATTGTTGACCAATGACAGAGCCAGAATAGAAAGTCCGAACGAGGAAGGGGGAGGGGTACAATTTTTCATTTGACGTAGTTGGAGGCTGACTTAAGATTATGAGATATGTATGCAATAAAGAGTACTGACAAAATTGGGTGCAACAAGGGAGGTTAAGGTAGATTTTGGGGGGCTTCACCCCCACCCCCCCTGTGGTGCCGTTTCCGTTCTTAATTTTAGTTTGTAACGCTCCATGCAGCCAATCGCCTGACTTTTTCCAAGAAGGGGGGGGGG
>JAGDQP010012378.1:0-11662 GCA_022664845.1 Lepisma saccharinum
AGCTATTTATTTTCTATCTATGATCTTCGTATAAGACGCAGATTATCTCAGAAAAATGTCATTTTCACATTATCACTTTTCTTCGAACTATATTTTATTTAATTCAAATACTTCGATTAGAAATGTCGACGCAAGAAGTGTTCACCCACTCACAACTGACACACTGAATTGGACAATGAATGTGTGCAGCATAAATCGTCAAGATCTAAAAATTCTTTCATCGATTTCCTATCTCGTGTGTGAATCAGAAATTAAGGGATACTTAAAATATTCTCATGTACCTACTCTGCAAAGAAATCAATATTTATGAATCGTGCATATTATGAAGAGAAACTCAACAGCAATACCAGTGCCTTTCAGAGTATAGATATAACTCAGTATGTGGTTCGGGACATTAGCGAAAAGTTGAATGGTAGTAGTAATAGCCGCTCTCTCTCTCTCTCTCTCTCTCTCTCTCTATATATATATATATATATATTTTTTTTATGATTTAAAAGTATTGTAAAGAATTGCGCGCTTGCTTCTTGTTTTAAACGTATAACTCGCTTTGTTTCGCGGGGGGGGGACCTTGGCCCCCTTTATCGTAACCAGAGTATCTGGGGGAATGCACGCCCATGGCGCTGATCTGCCTTTTCTCGGTTGGGGCTGCTCCTCCACAGAGTAGGTTTATCCTCATTTATTGTGACCTACTCGTGATGGCACACACTCATACCAAATTTCGTTTCTCTAGTTTCAGCGATTTGAAAAATGAGTTTTTGGGCAGCCATTTTGGATTAAAGATGACGACTTTTTTCACGTTTTCTTATATTGTTGTGACCTACTAGTGTTGGTACACCTTCATAGCAAATTTCGTTTGTCTGGCTCGAACGGTATAGAAAATGGGTTTTGGGGCGCCCATTTTGGATCCAAGATGGTGATTTTTAAAACAAAAGTTGTAATATTTTCTTAAACTGCTCGTGACAATACACCCTTGTGCCAAATTTCATATTTCTAGCGCAAACGGCATGAAAGATGAATTTTTGGTCCGGTATTTTGGATCCAAGATTTCGTCTTTTGATATAGTTTCTAACATGTTCGTAACCTACTAGCGATAATATACTCTCATACTAAATTTGGTGTTTCTAGGGCAGAGGTTTAGGCTATGTATTTTGTAATACAATAGGTTTGGCGGCCATTTTGGATCCAAGATGGCGACTTTTTCATCATTTTGCAATATTTTACTAAACTACTCTTGGTCATACACGTTCATACGAAATTTCGTATCTCTAGCTCAAACGGTGCGGTCCTCCATTTTGGAATCCAGATGGCGTCTTTGAAGACATTTTTAATATTTTCGTAACCTACTAGTGATTTTGTACGTCATACCAAATTTCGCTTCTATATCTCCAACCGTTTAGGTTGTGTATCCAATACAACAATGGGTTTTGAGGATATTTTGAATGCAAGATGGCGACTTTTTCAAAATGTCGGAACTTTTCCTTTACCTACTTTTGGTCATACACCTTCATACCAAATTTGTTGTTTCTAGTTTCAGTAGTTTGGCCTGGGAAATATGATCAGTGTCAGTGAGTGACAATGGGAGTATATATTATGTGGATTCGCTTTGCTTCAATGCGGGCGCAGCCCCTAGTCCCTCGCGAGGGCTGCATCCCAACTTGGATGTAATGTCTGTGGACGAAATATTTGTGGACGAAATGTCGCGTGGACAAAATTTCGTTGGACGAAATGTGGTATCACCGTACGATACGTTTATTGAACGAGGAATCTACCAATTATTTTTAAGCTACGTGAATAAGTTTGAAAAGCGTCCTCAATATGTATGAAGAAGTATGAAGTTATTTTGAAGTTATGCAGTATTTATAAGTTAATAATGGCTATATTCAAGTTAAGGAAGTGAATAGGAAATATTACGAAGCCATTTTGTTATTTTACAATGCACGACGGACTACTCTACAAGTTAATAGTTTAATTTGGTCCAAATATACAATGATGAAGATTCAATCTAATTTAAAGAGATGGAAATAATTATTTTGAGGCAAATAGTTAATTATTTAAAGTACAAGGGCCAAACGTTAAAAATTGAAGTATAAGCAAGCAGTTAGACAACTTTAAAGTCACGAGAAGAAATGTTTTAATAGGTATTTAGCATATAATAATATATAAATATTGGTAATAGTATAAACGGTTTGGAAGACAGACATCAGTTGTTTAAATATTGAAAGACGATCTCATTTGTGTAAACATAAGGAAACTGAAACTAACCGCATTTGTTTAAAATATTGGAGGCTAAACTCATTTATTTAATATATGGAATAAAAAATATAAAAGTAACTAAATAAATAACTAAATATATAAGATATAAATAATTAATGAAATAAGTATAAGTATTCAACGTAACAAGTGAACTACAGAAAATAAATTGGTAATTTCGTTTTAATTATATTGTGGAACAGGATTTTGAACCACAGTTTCGAGAATGTGAGAATGCCAAAGGCCGAAATTGATAAACTCGCTGTTTCGAGACATTAAGGATTTCTCAGGCTTGAAAAGTACAGGAGTGGCTAGGGTTCACAAATAGTGCAGATGAAATCAATCCTATGAAAAATAATGAAAGGTCACAGTACTTTGTTGGGTTGGTATGATTACCTGAACGCAAGAGTATATGAAACACCCGGATTTCTAACGGAAAGAACAAAACTGTATTCAATTGACTGATGAATTCAAGTGATCATATTACGTGCGAACTACTTATACCTATTCGATTTGGTTTTAGGAAGCGTTATTGAAACTAGAGAAATAAATATATTTAATAATCATAAGAATTACATTTTTTAAGGCTAGGGTTAGACATGTCATAAGAAGTTGTTAGTCCTATAAATAATTATGACTGAATTACGGAAATCTGGAATACTTAGACATAACTATTTTCATTTCCGTGCAATGAGTAGAACGTAGGAAAGCTATGTTACAAACGACCAATGAAGGATGATCATTTGTATCTCAAAGATGGAAAAATGATGTATACTGATCACACACTTCACTTTAAATTGTTGTTGATGTTAAAAAGTGGGTTCTAATTTAATATTTGTGTATAAATAAAATAATGAAAAAATAAGCATATACTCACAAAACGATGAGTATGGGTATCAAATTTGTAAATCAGTATGGCGGATATACCTTTAATAAAAAATTTAAAAGTTAGATATTATAGACGCAGTTCATGATTTTAAAGTAATTTGTCTTTTACCGGTCTTATATCATAACTCCAAGGAGAGAATTTGAAAGTAAACTAGGTATGATGATAATAATTTATAATAAACGTGTAACTAGGTAAACCCAAAGTCGATAATGCTATTTGTTTTTAAAATCTAAAACTAATAAATTTAAAATTTTGAACATGTAATCGAAACTAATTCGAAAATACTGAACATTTTAATGTAAGAATGTTGAAAATACTTGAAATAATAAATAATTCATTGAAAGTCATTAATATATCGAAAATTGGTAAAAGAGGGCAGTGCAAGGAACATTCCAATTGTACGTGCACATTCTTTTTTGAAAAACAACAAGGAATATTTTTTGTGTTAAAAGTTTAGATTGATTAGGAAAAACGACTTGTTTTGAGTTTTCAGTAAACCGCTGGACTAATTTTCTATGCATTTCTGAATGTGGAGTTTCGGATTTCGATGCCAACACTTCAAAAGAATGATCAAGTAATTTCTGATTCCATCAGGAGAGAAATGTATTGAATGGTGGTCTGTTGCGGTAACTGAAAATTAGAACAATGAGTTCGCGAAATTTTTCAAAGTGAGACGGAAATGTTAAAAAAATATTGGATTTTGATTACCTAAACTTTAGATAATATTTTATGTAAATAAAATTGTAAAAAATAAGCTGAAATTATGAAATTTAAAATAACGGTAACGGTAATTCAGAGTTTAAATGAACTGAAAGGTTGAAAATGTGAAAACTAAAAGTAGATAAATTCCAAAACACCAATGAATTTTAGCATGCAGTGCACAAAGTGAATTATAAAATCATACGGAAGTAACTTATTTTGAATAATGATAATAATAATATTAAAGCTAATGGAAAGCGTTGATGGATCACTTCTTTTGTTGGATAGGTTAAGATAGAATTTCGAGTCATCCGATTCATTTGTCGGAGCTGGAAATTGAATTGAACGTTTACAATTCAGGATTTGGGACCTTTGCTAAAGTTTATTAAAGGAACATCATATCGGTAGGGTTAAGCCATCAGATGATACAGAAGTTAATATAATTAATAAAAACAATAGAACACGCTAATCCAAATCAAATTAAGTCAAGTAAGTTAAACTAAGTTTTAGAGTAAGGAAAACAAGTACGGGTAATTTAGTAATCAAAATTGTAAAGAAAATATGTTAAAGTACAAAGCAACAAAGTAATTGATTTAAAAGTACAATAAAATAAATATAGAAGTTAAAACAGAAGGAATAGAAAAATTAGTAAGTTCTTTAAATACTTACATGAATAGGGTAAATATGATAATATTTGTGTAACGTGTACTATTTTTATTAAAATGTAACTATTAAGAAAAATAAACATCGATATGTTATCAACGAAGCTTAAATTTAATAGCATGACATACCAAGTAAATAAATTCCGCCACACTAGGCAAGTGCCTGGATGGTAATTTACTAGAATAATGCCGAGATTGTACCTCAAGCATTGAACAAGTATACAACTAGGTTTTTGTTTTTGACAGACCAGAGTTTGAGATACTTAATTTAAGGTAGAAGATATTTTATATCCAAATTTTTAAAATACTGTATGTTATATGAAACAATTTGCAGACCACAATGAATGGAATACAGATAGGAATTACATGCTCAAGACACGCCGAAAAATGTAAAATATTGTTATGTAAATTAATAAGGAAAATATGAACGATGTGATGTATATTTATGTGTACTCAAAATTTTTTGACAAAATATTAGTGTAAGATAAAATGGGAAATATGTATGCAATTTTTAAATAATTGTGTAAAGGAAACGGCAACATGAATCACCACAAACTGTATTAATAATGAAAATGGGAATGTTGCTTTCAAATTGTACAATATTTATATGTATGTAGCGACTAGCAAGTAATTATTGAAAATAATTTTAAATTATTAATGTAAAAGCAAGTTATGGGTTGTAATTAATATGATTTAGAATGTTAGAAACATAAGATATTCGACAATCAGAGTAGATGCATGATGTGCTCTTACCACTTAAGCTTGCGCGAAACGTTTTTTTCATGAATCGGTATTAGAAATAACGTGTTATTTACCATAAAACACTTATCAGCATGCACGAACTTTGATAGAGAAGGAAAACAGTAACTTGAGTGAACTTTGTGAAAGGTTAATGGTTGAATACCAGTTGAAACCCGAAACACATTTTTGAAGTGTTCATGCACCCATACCATAGACATTTGTGAAGTTTTAGACATATTTGTTTGAAACATTGTGGACACAGATAACCTGAAAAATTTTAGTAGCCGGAGTGAGCGAAAATATCCAATGTTACATAAGGCACGAGTTTGAGTCCCGATGTCTCGCAATAAACTTGCAATGTGAAAGTAATGAAACCATAGACACCGGAGATTTTTATAATTCAACACAAAAACATGTCGGATATTTAGTGACAGTGATGACACACACAAATAGACACCTCAGTGTTACATATACACATTACCACAAGTGATAAAACATTTGTTTAATTTTAACACAAAATACACTAATTTTGGCTCAAGAAACACAAACAAAATGTAAAGACACTTCAATGCAAGGTGCACGATATATCCGATCTTTGTTGAGGAAATGAGACAAACGTTTTGTGTCGCGAACAAGTGAACTTAGCTCTATTTTTTTTCTAACACAAAAGCATCAATTGAGAAAGACGACAGCAAAACATAACATCCATTCATACAAAACATCCATTCTTTGAGTTTGGTTTTGTAAGCATCAAGAAGACAGTACTCCATTCGCACGGACGAATAACACACACAAAAACAATGTTGCCAAATGTTGTACATAAATTATTCATCTGATCAATACAAAAGTACATAATTAACAAAATTTTGGAAAGAATTTAACAAAATTTTTGTGTATGAAAAATGCATTAATTATTTTAAATAAGTAATGGTAAACTAATATTTTTGGAAGTGCAGTTCAGCAGAATAATATCACTAATTGTGTTCTCTTTCTGCTTTCTTTCTAAGAAGAAAGGTGAACCAAAGTGTAGTGATGTGATGCTGATGAAAATCTATTCAGTTGCAGCACTGACAGTTCAGTTCCTTCTCAGGTCCAAGGCCATTGCCAGATAATTTAGGGTAAACATAAACAGGTCTGTTCTGTGAAGGCAAGACGCTTCACAAACACAATGCAGCGTAAGAAAAAGTGAGAGAGATATAAAGGGCGAGAGAGAAAGTGTTATGCAAGTCAGCAGAAACTCGCTGTTGAGTGAGATAATACTTGTTATGTTATGTCAACTGAGTCCTTTGATGAAAGAAATGAGATGAACTCAGGCAGTTCCAGTCTTTAATCGGAATCAACAAATGTGTTTTGCAACACAAAAAAATAATATTTCTTAATAGTGTTGGAGTTGTTTCTTTTTTTTATTTATTTATTTGGATAAGGGATCGACTATGAACGTTATGCTTATGGATATTAATGCATGTAATGCATTGTTTTCTTTGGTATTTCTCAGATTTACTTTACAGTGTGTTCATATATACATGGTTTGGTAATGAATTAACCCTTTCCAAAGTGCTTTAATTTACTAAAGATGGGGGATTATATCGGCCTATGTCCGATCTACTGTATAGTACTATTGTCATATGGTGTATTTGTAAAAATACTTTAATAAATAAGAAGAATCCAAGGCATGCTAAAAGAACATCACGCCGCGATCATACGTTTTAACGATAGTGTATTAGGAAATCAGACGACAACACGTAGTTGGATAAAATGAGCGCAGAGCACTCGGACTCAGAACCCGGAATCGAGTAACGCGAAAAGTTAACATTTTGAGAGGAAATTCCCTAAAAGAAATGTAATCACAACCGAGTCTTAGAGAGAAATTAAGCCAATCAATTTGGCAGTCTGTTTCTAGACTTGTTAGAGTCTATATCAAACCGATTCCGTGTTCCGAGTGAGAATGATCTTCGAACCATATAAATGGCCTAACTATATGAGGTATTCTTGTATCTACAGTAGCTCTTGTTGTCGATCCTGTCTCTGATGAATTTGATAGACTATAAGTTGTATTCAGTTTAGTAAAAAACATGTTTTAACGAAAGGGACTTGCTAATTATTTAAGTTAAGATATTATTTATTTACTACGTCCTTTGATCATATTACATGATATGTGACGTGGCAGTGAGTAGACAAAAGTTTTACAAAGTAGATGATTTAGGTATCATACTCGTTAAACATTTTGCACTGAAAAATAATATTACATTTTTCTTACATTGCATAATACATAATGCTCAAACTAAAATTCTTCTCTTTCGTTAGGGATTAAAATTATTCCTTTAAAACCTTTAATTGAATAAGAATGTAACAATCCAGTATGCACTACAAAAATTCAATCGGCAATACTATATAGTATACACTATTGAATGATACTAGGATACACAGTTTATATTGAATGTTGTTATGCAGTTAAAATAATCATAAATTACTCATACCTTTTTAAAAAAAACTCTATACACATGCAATTTAGAATACAGCATAATGTACAATATTTACGAATAAAATCTCTGTTTAATCTATGTACAATGGTTATTCTGGTTGTTGTTAAAGTATCTTGTCACTTTCCCGGATTCAATAGTATTCTTCTATCGAATAATAGGATTATTTTGTGATATATTTTTATTTCTTTTTTAAATTTTGTTGCCGACATTTTATCTTTGCAATCTTTTGCGAGTTAATTATACAGAAGAGATTCCACATATTTTGGGCCAACTTCTAGAAGAATGCAGTTATGTGACGATATCTCTATGTTAAGATTATTTCGGGGAACGTACGAATGTGTTTCTTTAAGACATTTAAAATATTTTGAAGATTATTTTCACAAATATTAAAACACGGTAAATATATAAAGAGGGAAGTGGTAAAATACTCTGTTCCCTAAAGATTCGTCTACACGATTCATAAATTTTATTGCCTGTTATTATTCGGATGACTCTCTTTGGCAAGGAATATTTTGCTGTTTCCAGAATTTTCCCAACTATAATTCTATACTGAAGAAGTGACTAAAATAATGCGTGATATAATATTTTTGCTTTGCTTAGATTTGATATGTGTCTTATGATCTTTATAGCATAACAGATTTTGCTTAGCTTGTTACCTAGTTCATGGAAGTACTTATCCCAATTTAGATTTTCTTTAGTCACAATTTCCAAAATTTTTCCTGAGGGTACGTACAATTTTTTTTTTGTTATTGATGTGAATTATCGGCGCAGATATTGTCTTACTTTTAATATTATGAAATTTCATTTCTTGTGTTTTTTCTACGTTTAATGATAAACTGCTTTCTGCAAACAATTGTCAATTTATCGATTGTTGTATTTACGTTGTTGGTAATTTCATTGTGATTGTCTTTGCAATATTTTATCTTACCGAACTCATATAAGGACAAAGGGAATGTAAAATTACCAATGCAGTATCTAATAAAAAGAATTAGGTGATCTGTGGTGGAAATTACCTGAAGAATATAACCCTAATGAAGTAACAATAAGCTCTTCTTTTATGTTATCAGGAAAGGAAAAATAACATTGATCTTTAATTAGGCATTGGTGTCCAAATTTGTAAAAAAAAAAAAAAAAAAAAAGAGTGGGAAATAAATATGTAAGCGTGTGAATTTATTTGAAAGCATCAAAAATAAATCACGAAAGCATATGTTAGAATAAATCAGAGAATAAATGGAACATTTTATATTACAGAAAGAGCATTGCATTTGTATTAATCATGCTGTTAGGAGGCGTAATTTAAAAATAATATCGGAAATTGCTCCATCATAATCCGTTCACGATTCTTTTACCTTTTCATATCTGATTAAACCGAACCGAACCCACGCCTACCGTAGCAAATTGAATAAGCTAAAAGAGAAAACATACGAAATTAGATGAAAAATAATAAAAGAAAAAGGTTGTAAAGTTATTAGAATGGAGCATTATCTAATATCCTAACCTGGCATTTGGTAACAACGCTTTGGTTGCCCGCAATTGGTGAGGGTACCAGGATAGAAACTCTGGAAGACTACACTACTACATTGACTTAAGTCTATGACATATGTTTGAAATTTCTAATACTGAGGGAGAATTTTCAGTTTGTGTAATGTAAAGCCAAAGTTAGGGGATGTAAATAATTTTGAAGGGTTTCTGTTGACTTTTAACAACAAAGATATTAAAATTGTGAGTTCTCGACGATTTGGAGGGGTTACACCACCCGTTGGGGAGTCTGGCAGAATCCTTGCTAAGGGCTGATTTACATGCAAGCTTACGTTACTTGCTTTGCGTGTGATTTGGGTGAGTAGTCAATTGGCTGCTGATCCAAATCGCACGCAAAGCAAGCAACGCAATCTTGGATGTAGATCAGCTCCAAGGTAGATTCTGAAGTTTTTACAGCACCCTATGCTCGCCATTGCGAAAAGCTTAATTTCAAGCGGACATTTTCCTTTTTTCTCATGTTCTGAAGCATGTGAAGCATGTGTAATTTGTTCGTGTGCAGAAACAGATTATCATTATTTTAACTAAAGCAAAGTTCATCAGTACGACTACTTATGATTTGCGATAGTTGCGGCATTAAAGGACCTATGAAAGCTAAGCCAATACACTACTCTGTACGATATGCTATATTCGTTAACAAGCTGCGAACTAATGTTATAATACATGCACCATATATTCATTTTCTTTTCTAGAATAATTATAGATACGTTCGATAAACTACACTTACTTTTAGGAAAACCCCTTTCAGTTACAGGCTTAATTGAATTGAACCTATCCTTCTCCCTGCCATCTAGCGAGCAAACTATAATAATATTATTACGACAGCACGTCAACACTGCAGATTTTTGTAAATTATAAAAAAAAGATCATAAATGGTCTGATCGTGTACATAATGTTTTGTAAATTACTTGTACCACTTTCTTGTATATTGTTAAAGCAACACTCATGGCTAAAATGCAATATATTTCGATAAATACAGAAATAACATCACGATGTGTAGATATACACGTCACCCACGGGACAGCCATGGGTGGTTCAATCCTCCCGCTACAAAGCCTGTGATGCCGCGTGGAGACCGCAAGCGTCTTTGAGTCCCACGGAATGACTGTTCAACAGAAAATGGTCAAGGGTCCCTCAGGCTTTCCGTGGGTAGCCCGCGGAACGACTGTGCATGTGGCCCTTTGTGGTTTCTTTGCTGATGAATAGTTGTTTACTGAGCTACCCATATATGACTTCCAACTGTATTAAAAGCACTCCAATTCTGTGGTTGTGGATTAGAGATTGTTTTTTATAGTTAAACGACAAAAGTCATCCCCGAAACTAGTGGGGATGGAAGCCACTGATGATTTCTGTCTCTCCGAGGCGACACACATCGTAGGTTGTTTGCTATTGTTCACCAGCGTACTTAGTTGTGAATGAGTTATAAGCACTATATGAATGACTTTCATGACTAGATTTCAACCTGCATCACTAAGTAACAATAATAAAGTTATGATATTAGCGCATTAACGTAACAAAGAATTGTTCCTCTCAAATATTCCATCTAGTGATGTTCGGTGCTATTAGCACCCTTAGATTGTCGATGTTATTCCGGTCGGCGTTATTCCTTTCGGTGATATTCCGCGGCCCAGTCAATGTTTTTCGGCTTTATTCCAATCAATGCATTTCCTTTCGATACTTATCCAATAGGTCTTATTCCAATCAAAGTATTTCGTTTTAATTTTGTTCCAATCGAGTTTAATCTTTCGGGTTTATTACGATCGGTGAATTTTTCATGCGGTATTATTCCTATCGGACTTATTCCCGTCGGTGATATTCCAACACATACATTTTGACTTTGTGTATGTGCCCCGACGACGACGATGGTCCCGGGCCACCCGCATACCACATGAATACCTTTACTCTATTTATTTTTTATTACAGTCTCAATTTATTATCTACCCAACTCCATAAAGTACACATTTAACTATCCACTGTATCTTAAAGGAGAATTGCCGGCATTCCTCTTGTAAAACTGAGAGAAATCCTGGAAAAGTTCAGTCGCTGTAGCTGGGCAGCAGGACTCTAACCTACTTGTCCTTTTAAATTCCGTGACCGTAAACACAGAACCATGGGGCACGGGAATTTATTATTTTAAGAATAATGAAAATTAGTAAAATCATGGAGCATAACTGTCTATCCCTTCCCTCAAACAATATCGAAAATAATCGTCTTTTCATCTACAGTGGGTGGTACAGGGTGTGTGTAACAGAAATGTTCGAAAATGTTAACAGGTGATTGCTGATATCGAAATAAGAAAAAAATCCCTATAAACTTTGTCCGATTCTTTTTTTCGAGATACCTCCTCACAGATAAACACAATTTAGCTTTTGCGTATTATTTGTGATTTACTTACATATATT